>JACDJE010000112.1:3669928-3787191 GCA_016647715.1 Pavo muticus
CAAAATGCCACGCTGAGCTGCGAGGTGGCCCAGGACAAGACCGAGGTGAAGTGGTACAAGGAGGGGAAACTGCTGACCTCGAGCAAGAAGTTCAGGGTGGAGTCAGAGGGCAAACTGCGTCGGCTGGTGGTGAGCCAGGTGGAGAAGAAAGATGCAGGGGAGTACAGCTGCGAGGCTGCTGGCCAGAAACTGACCTTCAAGATTGATGTTACTGGTAGGAAACACATTTTGGTTGACATTTCATTTCCTTTTCTTTGTGTCTGTATTCTCTTTCCTCCTTTTTTGTCTGCCTTGAAAGTAAAAATACTGTTGAGATGCCTTTTGATGTTTGTCTAAGCTGACATTTCAGTAAGGTTCTCTAGAGCAGAGCAAGTACACTTGTTACATGTAGGTATCCTGATATCAGCCCCTCAACTGCCTGTAATTCTCCTTATGCTCTGATATTGAATCTAGAGTTTTGCTAGCAGGCGCTGCACTAAAAAACCTCTTCCAGGGTGGTATTCCTCCTCTTCTTTTTGCTTCTCGTGCATGAAAGTCATTGTATTTTCTCCTCTTCAGTTCATCTTTTCTCTGCACAATGTCACGTCTCCCAAAACAGAAGATTTCTTTGATTGTTCCACAGCCTGGCTGTGGAAACACGTATGTGAACAAGTCCTCTCGACTCTGCCATGAAACTGTTTTGAGGAGGATGAAAAGAAATGCTTACAAACACGTGCAGCTATAATTATGGCTTGTTTATAACAACATTTCATCCAGCTCTTCCCCTACGACCGCTTTCATCATCAGCTGTTCACAGATGTCCAACTGTGGTTTGTACAACCATGTGCAGCAGTGCTCTACCAATCAATGTTTCAACAGTGGTGTTTACAGATCTCTGCTGTGGCTGCACTGAGGAGGTTTGGTTGGTGGTGGTAGCACGTCCTAAGAACTTGTGGTCAGAGGCATTGCACTTGTCTATGGCTTGTTGAATCCAAGGTTGATGACTGCTCATTCCATGTTCTATAGACGTAATGACCAGCCATGAATCCATTTTTTTCTTCTATTTGTACATTTCTTATTAGTCTGAGAGTTTAGCACAGAGGCAGATCTCTCACTCCAACTGCAGTAGAGACTGCTCTGGTATCAGTATGTTTTGCACAAGATGCAGTCAATTTTAACTTAGGCTCCAGATAGCCATGGGCACATCAGGTACATTCTGAGTGACCATTTCTGAACTGCCTGATGGTTTGTCTTTTGTTTTATTCGTAGTTACACTCTACTGGCTTTGCTCACAAGTCAACTTGTTCTCTGTTAACTTCACAGTTCTTGTCTCGTGTTCTGAGCTGATCAGAACAGGGGATCTATTTTCTCCTTTCTTACCGCACTGAACACATTGGAGCTTAATCCTGGCCAAGGTTTGGCATTTTATCAGCTATTTGGAGGAGCAACTGTCCTGGGAGTCTACTGACTTTCTGCTCACACACAGGCTGGAGACCTGGAGTCCTTGCAGGGCATAGCTTGCGTTCTGTTCCCTTGTAAAGGTTGCAGTCTTTGCTGCTCTCTGTCTTGGGGCATTCTGCTCCTTCAGTCTCTGGTGTGCAATGTGCCTCTGCTCCTGTAGTAGGCAGATTTGCTGCTGCCTATGGTGTAGACTCTATCAGCTCTTACTGTTCCCACACCACATGGGTGTGATTTGGGGCCTTTGGATCTTTTTCATGAGTTGTGCAGCTCATGCTTTTGGCTCAGGAAATTGACAGTTTCAGTGAGGGTGGATTACAGGAAGGGTAGGTTTGGGAGGAGGTATCTGTCAGAGAAAATGAAACATGAACAATGATGGAAAGACCGTTTCAACAGCTGGAATCAACCAGGTTAATCCTTAGTGGCCAAAGCCAGCCTGCGTATTGTTGCAGAGGTGTAGAGAGAAAACACAGCAATGTAATGCTTTTACACTTGAATTTTGCTGGCTGAGGGCTATTCTTAGCTGTCTGCCTCAGAAACCAAAGGTTTTCTGTTCTCTTTCAGACTGGATGACCTCATGGCTGCACAGGGTAATGTAATACCTCCTCCTCTGCCATGAGTGCCTGCCTAGCTACCGTTGCTGTATTTCTCATGTGTACCACTGTATCGTGACGTGCAAGTCCAGCACTCACTGCAAAATGATCTGGTGTGAAAGTCAGGAGGGATTATGAGTACTCTTTGAGTGGTTGGCTCTTTCGCTGCTGAAATCCTCATCTTACTAGCTTATCCCAAAGTGCAATGGCTTTCTGAGCCTTAATTTATCCTCTTACCATTGCGCTCAGAAAGCTTTTCAGGGTTCCTGTACCCCAGGGTTCCACTGGTAGCACAGAACCATCCCATTTTAAGGACATCTTGAAGGTTAGGTGCTCAGTTTTGAGCATTATGGGATGCAGATAGGGCTCTCTTGCTTATCATAAAAAGAAACGAGTGCTGCACGCCTTGGAAACCTATAGAAAAATACAGTAAAAAGGGCTGATTCTGACATCTCATTATCTCAATATTTGTGGTGTACACTGAAATGCTTATTAGAAGTGGGCCAACTCTCCATCACCTTGATCTTAATGGAATTTCACTTGCAAACGATGGCAGAAATTGGAAATGTCATCTACACTGACTACTTGCTTAGCTTTAAGATGTGTTTCTGAGGCAGATTTCTGGCTAGTGTAAATCACTGTGTAAGCTCATTAAAAGATATGGTCACGTTTTCCTATTGCTATAAAAGTGTTTAGTGTTGAAGGACAAAAATGCAGAGGATGAGTAACTCCTCCTGTGCTGCTGTGGTTGAACCCAGCAGCAGCTCAGCACCACACATTCACTTGCTCACTGTCCCCAGATGGGATAGGGGAGAGAACTGAAAGGGTAGAAGTGTGAGAACTTGTGAGCTGAGGTAAAGGCCGTTGTCTAGGTAAAGCAAAAGCTGCGCATGCAAGCAAAGCAAACCAAGGAATTGATCTGCCAGTTCCCATCAGTGGGCAGATGTGCAGCCACTTCCAGCAACACAGGTCTCATCATGCATAATGGTTTCTTGGGCAAACAAGATTGCTCTGAACACCTCTCCCTTCCTCCTCCTTCCCCCCAGCTTTTATTGCCAAATATGATGCCATATGGTTTGGTACATCCCTTGAGCTCTCTCCCAGCCCAAACCCAGGACACTTGCTAATTTTTAGCACTCACTTACACAAGCTGTTTTGGAACTTGTTTAGTTAATGCATCCTCCGTATTTATCATCCAAGTGTTGGATAGAAGCTGAAACGTTTATATTTTTTTCACCCAGTTTTTAATGCAGACCATGTTGTGTCCTTGAGCTCTTACCAAAATGCTGCGTGATCTACAAGTTGGCTGGAATGCATCTGTGAGAAATTTTGCATCACTTGGTTGGTATAGGCTGTGTATGTTGTCTTGCTAATAAGCAAGCCTTCTGATCTTCATAGAATCGTTCAGGTTGGAAAAGACCACTGAGATCCCCACATCCAGCCTCAACCCATCCCACCATACCTGCTGACCACGTCCCTCAGTGCCACATCTCCATGGCTCTGGAACACCTCCAGGGCCGGTGACCCCCCCCCACCTCCCTGGGCAGCTGTGCCACTGCATCACCACTCTTTTTAAGAGGAAATTCTCCTTAACATCCAACTTGAACCTCTCCTGAAAATCATCAGTCAAAACTGGGGCTGTTGAAGACGAGAGGAGATGACGGTACTTCTACAGTCAGTACAACCAGGGAGCTCAAATGTAGAGCATATAAATGGCATTCTTGCATTGGCTTGCTGCCCTGCTCCCTCGCCTTCAGTGGACTGCAGTGCTGGTGGCAGAGCTGTGGTGTGAATCCTGGGATTGCATGTACTGGACGGTCAGCAGCACAGGAGCTTGACCTGAGCTTACCCTCCTGGGCAGCTGCTGCCACTCAGAGATCAGACAGCATGCAGAGGAGAAAGTAATGAAGGAAGGGAAAAGGATGGCAGCAGGTTTCACAGGGTGACAGTGGGGAGGAAGGTGATAGGACAGTTCATGGAAGGGTTCGCCGTGACTGCTGGGGAGCAGGAGCCTTCCAGGTCACCTGAGCTGGGTACGCCTGAACCTGTTAGCATGAATGATCTGGATGAATGATCTTCCATGTCTCCACTGCAAATAAAGGGCAATGTCAATCCCCCTCACACCTGCTAGTCCTGCATTCATCTTTGGAGCCTGTGCTTTGGTAGCAACGTCAGGACCCTGGGATCTTTCCTGGGACCCAAACAGGCATAGGAAGCTTATTCTAAATTGAGCTGTTAGTAGCTGGCTAGCAATAGAGAAGTCCATCGTGAAGGGCATCAGAAATACTCTGCACTTCTACAGCTTTTTGTAGGGCAAACCATGGGGTAAAAATGGAAGCCCATTTGTTTAGGGTTTATCTGTTCTCCCACACCTCAAATACACACCAGCATGAAAGCTATCAGCAACCAGTTACTGGTAAAAGGAGAACCAGATAAAACAATCATTAAAGTAATCAATAAAAGATTCAACATATCAATAGGTCCCACTTAACAAGGCGATAACTGAATCTTTTAAGTGCATACACCTAACTAATTACACTTGATATCTCTCTGATGCTAACTCCATTTGTTGACACAAAGGGTACTGTGGGCTTTAAACACTTTATTCTATGTGTTAAGTATTAAGAGGAGATGACCTCAGCCAGTTCTCTGAAAAATCAGAGATTGCTGAGGGTAGAAAACCATGCTTTATGCATAAAACTGAGCTACGGAATTTAATGTAGGCCAAGAATTCTCCGTATTAAGGACTGTATCTTTATCATTCCCATAGGGTTGAGTCAAAAGATGGCTTCCTGTACAGCAACCAGTCATAATCTAAAATACTCAGATGCTCATAAATTCCTATGGTTTCCTAATTTTGAGGTCTGCAGTTCATAATTGAGCTGTATTTGTCTAACCTCCAGTGTAGAGTGTAGCAATATCAAAAAGACACAAAGGTGAAGGTTTGTCTTTGTCTTCATTAGAAGAAACCTGAAAATGAGGAGTCCCAGCTGATGGTAAAGACTAGCCAGAGAGATGGGATGGCCATATGGACTGTGTTGAGGATGCACTGTAGTGTGTGAAAAACACTGTGAAGCAGTGTTGCTCCAGGAAATGGCCCTGTACAGCATAGAAGCAAATTACTTGTAATGTCTTCCAGTCACAAGCTGTTTATGTCTAATGTATGTTTTCCAATTCCAGAAGCAGAGGATGCTTTTATCAACAAGGAGAAGGTGCAGAAGGAGGTGAAGGCTGCCCTGACTCAAAACGCCACGCTGAGCTGCGAGGTGGCCCAGGACAAGACCGAGGTGAAGTGGTACAAGGAGGGGAAACTGCTGACCTCGAGCAAGAAGTTCAGGGTGGAGTCAGAGGGCAAACTGCGTCGCCTGGTGGTGAGCCAGGTGGAGAAGAAAGATGCAGGGGAGTACAGCTGCGAGGCTGCTGGCCAGAAACTGACCTTCAAGATTGATGTCACAGGTGAGAGAGATGCTTCTCATCACAGAGTGGCCCATGAGTCCCACTTGGTTTCCAGTTATACCTGAAATTCTCTACAGATCCCTGCTGGTGTCCAGGTGCTGTGTTAGAAAGGGAAGGCTCTCCTGAGGGTGCTTTGTATGTTTCCCAGACTCATGAAGCAATCTCGGATGCACAGGGCATGTCAAATTGCCTGAGATGCCTGTTTGTGGGCAACTGGAGTTTGGTCAGTTGTGGTCAATACAGTCTGAGGAGTGAGCTGCCACCATCAGGTGTCTGCTGTAGGGTGAGGCAAATTGCCCACTGCCTTCCACTGAAGGTCACCACTGAGTACGGCAGAGCTTCAGGTCCCTCATTCTCATTGGGAAACAGAAGCTTGAATGTCTTACTCTAGGAGCCGAGATCAACCCTAAATCTCAGGTGGCTGAAGCTGAGTGAAATTAACTTGTGTCATGATGTCATATTCCCTACTACTAAGAACCAGCAGCGGCCTCTGAGCTTCAGTAACTAAACCTTATTTACACTATTGAGGATTTGGTGAAGAATTGAGATGGGTTTGTAGGTGTGCAGTAAAAGAAGTACTCCTGTTGACAAGGACAGAAACAAACACCTAATCAGGGGTCATATAAATACTACATGAGTGCACTGCTCTATGTAAATAGAATTTCAGATCTGAATAAGAAATAATTAAATTACCACTGTTCTTCTAGAGAGTCATTCCTGACACCTGCATATCACAGAGCACAACGTGCTTATAATTGGTGTTTGCTTTTGCTTCCAATTTTTAATTAATGTAATCATAAAAATATCGCCCTCCTCTAAAATCAGGGTTTTTTTTAGGAACAAGTTATGCACAGCTCCAAGAACCACACAGAAATGGAGTTAAAAAGGATCTCAAGAGATCCACATAATGCATCCTTCTCTGCCGCATTAGTGTAGCTAGATTCCCATCCACTTATTGGGGGAGGTTGTAAGGAGCTCTTTCAGAAACAGCTCTGGGCTTCAATAAAGAAAATATTTGCTCAGAAGCCTTAATTACTTCAAAATATTGAAGGTATGAAGAATATTTAAAGGGATGAATACAAAGAATATTTAGAGATATGAAGAATATATGGTTGTAGCAGACGATGAGGGAGGTGTTGGGTAATTGGTAGTTAATAGACAGAGCATATTTAATCTGGATCACCTTCAGTACAAACGAGACCGTTCTAAAATGACAAACATACATGAAGTTGTTCTAAGCAGCGTTTTGCTTTTGGTTCTGAACACACTGGGCAGCGTGAACATAGCTGTGCATTCTAAATGTTCTCCCAATCTGCAGAAGCAGAGGATGCTTTTATCAACAAGGAGAAGGTGCAGAAGGAGGTGAAGGCTGCCCTGACTCAAAATGCCACGCTGAGCTGCGAGGTGGCCCAGGACAAGACCGAGGTGAAGTGGTACAAGGAGGGGAAACTGCTGACCTCGAGCAAGAAGTTCAGGGTGGAGTCAGAGGGCAAACTGCGTCGCCTGGTGGTGAGCCAGGTGGAGAAGAAAGATGCAGGGGAGTACAGCTGCGAGGCTGCTGGCCAGAAACTGACCTTCAAGATTGATGTCACGGGTGAGTGAAATTGTTTCATCTGTATTGAACCCCCCCAAAAAAGAAGGAGGGGAAAATTAAGTGGCTTGACACATTCAAACCCAGCAGCCAGTGATGTAGACAGTACTTACATTCTCCTGTTTAACTCATGTACTTTTCACAATCTGTTTGCCTTTTGAAGCTGTGAACAGAGGGCTTTGGTAGCCTAAGCTTAGGACAGGCTGGAGATAACTGGGGAATTTCCCTGGGGATCTCAGGGAGATGCAGTGATAGCAAAATGAGAATTCAGTAATTAAAGGGGAAATTAAAGATATTAAAAATATCCTCACAGCACAAGTGCTCCCCTGCAAGTGCTTCTTCCTAAGTAGTCTCAGAGGCAGCATTTGGTCGCAATGCTGGACGAAGGCATTTGTGGTTTCTATTAAATTAAAGAAGCCTGCAACTAAAACGGTTTTCACGTATTTTCTTTTGTTTGCTTCTCCATAGCAGGTATGAAGGAAATGTTTAAAAAATAAAATAAAAAGGCTTAAAGCTGGTGCTTTTCTTCCCAGAAATGGAGGAAGACAGACTTTCAGTGTGTTAGGAGAGTCTCATAAGAAAGATGGAGGGAGACTTTTTACCAGGGTCTGTAACAACAGAACAAGGGGCAGTGGTTTCAAAAGTGAAGAGGGTAGATTCAGGTTGGACATAAGAAAAGTTGTTTATGATGAGGGTGGTGATATACTGGAACATTGTCCAGAGAAGGTTGTGGGTGGCTCCTCATTGGGACTGTCCAAGGCCAGGCTGGATGGGGACCCTGGGCAGCCTCATCTAGTGAATGATGTCACTGACCACAATAAGAGATTGGACTGGATGACCTTTAAAGCTTCCTTCTAACCCAAACCATTCTATGATTCCATAGGGGAAACAATTTTATTATGGCCTCTGAAAACTAATGAGATATTAGCACTGTTTTCAGAAATAAGTAGGTGAGAAAAATAGATTTCCTCACTATGACTTAATCACAGACAGGATTTAACCTTGACCCTCTCCTGTGCCCTGATCAACTTAAAGCAAACTGAGGAGTTCGTGTGTTAGTTTGCTTTTGGTTCTGAACTGGTGCAGTGCTGAACAAGCACAGTACCATGAGGCTAACTAGTTTAAATACATTACAGAAAGACAGCTCTGGGTTGAGCATTCCTGGAGCACTGAGGAAATAAAGATAATAAACACATAACGTTTATTATCACAAAGACTGCTTCTCAAGCCTGGCTTGGCTTTTGCTGGCAAAGCAACTTACAGCTGTCAACTTGTTTGGGCAATTTAATGCCTGTCCCCTTATATGAAACAAACTTTTCAATGACTGTGTATGCTGGTGTGCTGCTGGACACAGGGGAAATAGATATTTTTCTGAAGATTTTAGAACATGATGCTAGTAGAAATGAAAACAATTTTTGGGCTTATCGAAGCAGTTTTGGGCTGTCTGGGAGGAAGTTCTTTGCTGGCAATTGATGTAGTTCAGATGTTGGCATTCAGTTGATAGCACTGGCAGGAAATGTGAGTGGGAAAGCTGTCCTCAGTAATACAATCCAAAGACTAATGTGGGCATTTGGGGAAGGCTGTATAGAAAGATTCATGTCTTAAATCTGTTTACCTTCAATTCCAGAAGCAGAGGATGCTTTTATCAACAAGGAGAAGGTGCAGAAGGAGGTGAAGGCTGCACTGACTCAAAATGCCACGCTGAGCTGCGAGGTGGCCCAGGACAAGACCGAGGTGAAGTGGTACAAGGAGGGGAAACTGCTGACCTCGAGCAAGAAGTTCAGGGTGGAGTCAGAGGGCAAACTGCGTCGCCTGGTGGTGAGCCAGGTGGAGAAGAAAGATGCAGGGGAGTACAGCTGTGAGGCTGCTGGCCAGAAACTGACCTTCAAGATTGATGTCACAGGTGAGAGAGAACACTCTTCAGCCTTTCCTTCCTATTTCTGGAATATTTAGAAAAATGCTTATTCTTCTATAAGAATATTTCCTTTTAGGTGTCGTATTTTTGGAAACCATGCCTGGTATGGTTTGGTTTAGGTATGATGGGAAAATGGAGAAAAGAGTTCTGAATATATTTCCCTTTATATCTCCTCTATAAAGCTTTATAAAGTCCTTAAGACAGGCAGCTCCATCCTTTAAAAACTTCCACAGTTTCCCTTTGCTGTGGGAACAGATCCATGCACAGGAAGGTTCTAATGGTACCTCTCTATCCCCACACATTGGTACAGCTGGACGACTCTGCATGCAGCTGATTCTCAAAATGTTTTAGAAGAGGGGCAATGTGGTGAGCATCTGGGTGTCAGCCCAATGTCAGATCGCTTTTTATTCATCTTGGAAGGGCTCGTCTCATCCTGTGGGGAAGATATAAGTGGAAGGTTTTGTGTAGATTAATGTTTCTAAGGCATCAAGTAGTTGGCAGCAAGGGAAAGAAAGCAGTATGGAGAGTCATCCAAGATACATTGCCCTACTGTGGCTCCAGAGTAGGAAAAACAGTTTCATTTTCTGACCTGCTCTCTGCCTCCTAAGTCTCTTGCAAGTGACCTGCCTAATGTGCCTCCTGGAGGATGAGGGCATTTCACCATTTGGATGCAGTGATGTGAGTTAAGCTAGCTATTCTCAGGGTGGGATGGGAAATAGTGACAAAGTCCTGAACATGAAGTCCTGGTCTGTCACTCTGCAGTGAAAAGAACGACACAGTGCTGATAGCAGAGGCAGCTATTGGGAGCAAAGGAAATAAATGATACGGGTCTATGATGCAGCATGGTACATTTCCTGACAATAGGAATTCATCAATTTGCACTCAACTTCAACCAAAATATTTCTTCCTTTGACTGCAGTACAGTGGCTTTAAGAACCACCCAGGTGATCTCCTAGCTTGCTGCACAGAGATTACTAAAAGCTTCTTTAGGAGACAAAACTACAGCAAACAGACAAGCAAATGAAAACCAAGCTAATCAACCTCCATGGCACAGTTTCCATGTTCTTGCAGCAGATTTAGGTGTGTTCTGCCAGGTCAAAGAGATGGTTTTCCATTGATCCTGTAAGCCAGAAGGGCAGTGGGCAAATTCATATCTTGGACATGAATCTTTTTCTCTTCTCAGAGCCAGAAGTTGTATTTATCAACAAGGAGAAGGTGCAGAAGGAGGTGAAGGCTGCACCAACAGAAAACGCCACGCTGAGCTGCGAGGTGGCCCAGGACAAGACCGAGGTGAAGTGGTACAAGGAGGGGAAACTGCTGACCTCGAGCAAGAAGTTCAGGGTGGAGTCAGAGGGCAAATTGCGTCGCCTGGTGGTGAGCCAGGTGGAGAAGAAAGATGCAGGGGAGTACAGCTGCGAGGCTGCTGGCCAGAAACTGACCTTCAAGATTGATGTCACAGGTGAGACAAGTATTGTCTGAATTACAGCAGAGTGTGGTAAAGTAAAAACTGTAGTTGCTGTTACAAAGTGATCCGGTTGCAATAGTCTGTGCTCAGTTATTTTTCCTGCACTTGATTGCCTGGATTTGTAGCAAGTGAAGTGTTTGGTTTTAGTGTGGCACGAAGGCCTGTCTCAGTCTGTCTGTAGAATAATTGCTGATATACATACAATGGAAGCAATATTCAACATACTATTCTGATCCCTGTCACTCCTGAGATCCCAAAGAGTAATTCTGGTTCATTGAAACATTTAACCAAGACAAGTATGTGCGGTGAGGATGGAGTGCACGTTCTGTGTGCAGCCTGTTGTGGGAGGAGCAGCAGGGACTCCTCCTAGCAGCCCACTGCCTGTTTACTATGCCTTTATGTTGGAGGTTGCATCTGGAATGGTGAGTCTGCCACTCACAGTGGGAGACCTGATAGAGCTGAATATTCCCAGAGCTCAAAGTAAAATAGATATCTGCAAATCACACACAAAGAACAAAGGACTGGGGTGGCGAGGCAGAAAATGGAAGAGCAAGTTACAAGCCATCAGGATGAGGAACAGAAACATTTTCAGCTAAATTTGAAAGGATAGCAGTGGAGGGATGTATGCCCAGAGCAATCCTGCCACGAAGCATTTCTGAACTCAGTGCTGGACCAGCAATGGTGAGCCTGAAAGCTGAATTTCTGCTGATAACCAGCAGGAGAGCAGAGTTAAAATGAAAACAGCTCTGAAGGGCAATAAATAGGTGAATAATTAAGTAACAGTGAAGTGTTCTTTCTTTTCACATTTTGCTTGCTTGGTTTCTTCTCTGTTCAGCTATAAAGCATATATTTACCGCAAGAAAACGTTCCTTAGAAGAATCTTTCCTGGAAAACACCTCAGTATTTTTTCTCATGCACTTTTTTGTTATAAGACTTGAATCGTGAGAGAGCCATTGAAAAATTCATGTTACACTTTCAATCTCATTTCTGAAAACTGTGTGGCTGGAATATGTTTTGCCATTTGCCATGTTGGCATTGGCACTCATTGCGATAGTTTCTTTTCCAATTTGTGAAATAACATCCTTGATCTCAGCCTTCGAGATGCCCTAACACTTTAGCGGGTGCTGAATGGCCTTTGGTCAGGAAAGACTCCCAGCAATGGGTCCTTCAGGCCAGGTCTGCTAGGTTCCCAACCTATTTTAAGCTTGTGATGTCAAAGGGAACCTTGAAGTTGCAGACATACTTGTGTACTTTGCCAGCCACTATGCTGGGCTACCTGAATGCTGTATGGAGAGCATATTTCCTTTGTGCCTTTGACAGTCGCAGTTGTGGCAGTGGAAGAGGCCATGAAGAGTCTGCTCAGGAAGCCAGGAGTACTGTTCTGGGTCATGAAAAGTGAACCAGGAAGCCAGTGGTTTTGCTATCACACGTTTATGTGTCTTTGATGTTTCACTGTGGGTCTTTAAAGTAGAAGGAACCGAGGGGCTTTTGGTTGCCTGCAGGACAGATGTTCTTTGGGAACACTTGGGTTAAATATGTTTGCATAGTGACTTGCAACCATGAGACTGGTGTCAGGGACCCTCTTGGTTCCTTCCTTCAGTTCCTACATTCTTTCTTCCCTAGATTTGACGTTACAATTTGCTTCAACAGAAGAGTTGATATTCTCTAGTGAAGGCAATCAGTTTGAGCACAAGTGGTAACCTAAAGATTTTGCAGCCTGTACATACGAACCTGCTAGATGGTCTCATTTCAGTCCCTCAGTCAATACTTTCTTTCTTTTCTGCACTCAGAGCCAAAACCTGTGTTTATAAACCAGGAGAAGGTGCAGAAGGAGGTGAGTGCTGTCCTGGCAGAAAGTGCCGCCCTGAGCTGTGAAGTAGCACAGGATACAACCGAAGTAAAATGGTACAAGGATGGAAGACTGCTTGCCTCCTCTAGAAAGTTCAAAATGGAAACTGTGGGCAAAACCCGGCGTCTGGTTGTGGAGCAGCTGGAGAAGAAAGATGCTGGAGAATACGTCTGTGAGGCTGCCGGCCAGAAGCTGACCTTCAAGTTGGAAGCAACTGGTGAGCATTCACTTTGGGAGCACTAAGCAGCAATCAGTGTGGCTTAGAGGAAGACTGGCTATCTTCTACCCTGTGGGCATGGTGCAGCCGTGATTCCCCCTGGAACAGCATCAATGAACCACACCACACATTAGATTCTCCTTTTTAATGTAGTGGTAGCGAGGTGAAAATCTGGCCGTGGAATATTTTTGACTAAGGAAATGCTATACAGATTTTGTTCATCTTTGCACACCTCATCACCTGATCTGTTTCAGTGACCTGGAGCTGAAAGTAGGCATGGGAAGTTCTGAAGAGCAAAGAGAGAGATAGGGAGGAAGGTGCCCAGTTCTGTGGCAAAGCGTTGTACAAGATGAAGAAGAGGCCAAGAGAAAGGGAATAGAATGAATAGAAAATAGGCCATACTTAGGCCATACTCAGCATATTGATACTTCTCAATTAGTTTTAGAATTCTAGAAATGGCAGAAGAATTACACAGGTAATTTTTACTTTTAAGAAACACGTTTTCATGGGTAGCAGATAAAATGCGTACTTTAATTTCCAGTTCTTTGCTTCTCTTCTAAGCAGAAGCTCTGGATTTCCTGATGGATCATTTTCTTTCTTCCTGCTCAGCAAAAGATTGTATTAGCCATATTCCTTATGTTGTAACAGATTATGGATGAGCTGGTATGCAATTGTGAGTCATGGAAACTGAAAACTGCTGTCTTCGAGGATTTGCGAAGTTATTGGTTTTTCTCTTTCAATATCTTTCCCAGAACCAGAGGCTAAATTTGGAAAGGAGTTTGTCCAGAAGGAGCCCCTCGTTGTTCAAGAACATGAAAGCATCACTCTGACTACTTCAGTAACACCTGAAACTGCTGTAGTGAAGTGGTACAAAGATGGAAGAGAAATCAAGGCAAGCAAGAAGTATGAGATCAAGAGCGATGGGGCATCCAGGACTCTGACGGTGCACCTGGCAGAGAGCACAGACACTGCTGTGTATGCTTGCCAGACAAAGAATGACAAGCAGGAATTCAAAGTGGAAGTGAAAGGTGAGCAGATAACAGCCCGCAAATTGTGTCCCATCCTAACAGCTGCTCTTTTCTTATGGGAGGATGAGGTGAAGAAGACTGATCTCTCTTAAAAGCTGTTCCAACCTTTATACTTGAATTGCTGTTGCAGCTGCTGTGGCATACCCAACATAGACTTCTTGCCTCCAGAGATCCAAGTTTGTCCTCTGCTGGCCACTTGAGAGCTCAAGGGCTATGAAGGGTTCTTTTCCTGCTGTTTGCTCCCTGCTGTCATCACACAATTTCTATCTCCTCCTAAAGCAGTTGGTAGGGTGTGGGCAGAGCCTCAGCTCTTCCTGACTCTGCTAAGCACGACAAAGCTGACGAGGAGGATGTAGGATGGGGTTTATGTCCCTTCAGACACCTGCACTGGAGAAATCTGCACCCCACCAGCTCCCTTCAGCTGTGACTGCATGGGAGTGGTTGCTAGCAGGTCATGATCCATCCAGCAGGTTGAATGTGTCACATCCCATTGGCTGTGTCTCCAGTTACATGAAGTACAAATGTGGCTGCTGGGGTTCTAAATATGAAGTACAAATGTGGCTGCTGGGGTTCTGACATCTGTACAGATTTTTAATTGTATTCAGGCAAATTAGAGTCTGATGTTAAAAAAAAAACAACAATAAAAACAGCAACAAGAGACAATCCCAACAAAAAGCCACCATGCATCTCATCAGGTGGAAGATTAGAAACATAGGAAGGTAAACTTTAAGCCTCTTTAAGGTGCTGTTCTTATGTTGCAGAATGGTAATATAATTCCATGTTGATAAAATCTCTCCAAATTTCCATCTTTTGGGTTTCTTTCTGCCTATCCTGATCCCCAAGTCTGTCCGTTTGTGGGTTTTTTGTTTGTTTTGAATTTTTTTTGTGTTTTTTTTCCTTTAAATTTGGCTCTAATAGGTTTTGTAGAACGCATTTCTTAACTTCTACTTTCTCATAGTTCTTTTCTTTCCTCTCCATCTTAGAAATCCCAGTGAAGTTCACCAAGAAGCTCGAAGCCGTTAACGCTGAGATTGGAGGCAGTGTCACTTTGAGCTGTGAAGTGAGCCATGCCAAAGGGAAGGTGGTGTGGCGCAGGAATGCAGTTGAGATCAAACCCAGCAAACGTTTCCAGATCCACGAGGAGGGGGTCAGAAGAACCCTGACAATAACAGGGATCCGGGCTGAGGATGAGGGAGAGTACTTCTGCCAGTCCAGAGATGACAAGAGCAGCATTACCATCACCCCCAAAGGTATGTCTCTGGAAATGAAGGTTTGGAAGGATCCTTGGCTTCCCTCATCAGCCATTACAACCTTGCAAAGCCAAGTTTATTCATGTGTTTATGCTGTTCCCTGTGTTAACCACCAAGTACAAAACTTCACTTCCTCTCTAAATAGCTGTGGAGCCTCTGCTTGTGAAGAGCAGTGCTGTTGAGCTCGTGTAGGTGGGCAAATCAGCCTTCATGCCACATCAAGGCTGGAATTAAGCATCCCAAATGTAAGATGGGATTTTTTTTCCCCTTCTTCGCCTCTTTTCTTCTTGAATCTTTATAGATACAGCCTACAGACAGGAGATGTGATGGTGCGTTATGGTGATCGCTTACTGCAAGTTATAAAATTGGGTGCTTCCAATAAAATCATTGACTCTGTTGGCTCTTTGAAGGTGCTCATACCACATCTCAAAGATGTGCTTCTAAGTGGTTTCTTCTTCTCCATCAGCTCCCAGAGTGGTGAAATTTGTTACGAGTCTCAACAACGTGGCTTCTGAAGAAGGAAAAGAGGCCGTGTTCAAGTGCACCGTTTCTCCCAGCGATGCTGTGGTCACCTGGTTCAGGAATGGTGTCAAGATTGAAGCAAGTAAGAAATACGTGATCTCACAGAAGGACGCCAACCACAGCCTCACCATCACTGATCTGACACTGGAGGATGCAGCTGAAATCTCTGCCAATGCTGAGGGCGTAGAAAGCACAGCCAATCTCAGAGTCCGAGGTAAGGGGCAGTAAAGCCCTGTTGACAGGCTGCCAGTGGTGCTGTGGTTTGTGGGTTTTATGTGGCCTTTCCTCTCATTATGGTAACGGTATGGAATTTTGCTTCCTTAGATAGGGTTCCCCAGAATGCATTGGGACTGCAGCCACCGTTTAAATTCTTTCTGAAGAAACTGTTGTGTGGATTCTCTGCGTTCTTACTATTATTTCTTCTCGTTTATCAGAGGCCTCAATCTCATTCAAGAAGAAACTGGAGCCTAAAACTGTTGAAGAGAGAGACACAGTGACCCTGGAGGTAGAGCTGACCAAGCCTGCGGAAGTCAAGTGGATGAGGAACAGCATTGTATTGAAGCCCAGTGAAAAAATAGAGATCAAAGCTGAGGGAACAAAGCATATCTTGACAGTTAAGGACATCTCCTTTGCAGACAGGGGCTTTTACTGCTGTGAGAGTCCTGATGACAAGACCCAAGCCAAGATCAATGTGGAAAGTAAGTCGAATGATTGCAAGGTCTGTAAATACGCTGGATGTGATTTGAACTTGGATTCAGGTCTTCTCCTTCTCACAATGGCCACTGCCACCCCTACTTGCCATGGGGACAGGGGGACGCAGCCCTGGGCTTGGCCACCATTCTAATGCTTGAAATAAGGTGGAAGGGAGGGCAGTCTTCCCACCAGCTCTCAGGCATGTCATCGACCATAAGCTCTTGGCTGATTCTTCTCTGTCTTCTGAAAGTTCTCACTCTGATGCAGTCTGTTCATTTTTCATTTGTATGGCTATTAGCAACCTATTCCCTGCTTACCCACCTGTTCTTCTCTACAGAGCACATCTTTCAGAGCATCTCTTTATATTCAGTCAGAGTTAAAAAATCAAAATGAAAACACAACAGCAAATCTATCTATGGATGCTTACTTTCAAGTAAGCTGATGGTGTCTCAGCTGTAGCCCTGTACTTCTGTTCTATTTCCTGCATCCTTTTGTTATGATTGCTACGGAATAGATAAGGACAGGATTTGAGCACTTAAGGTCTATCTAATTTTGTCTGCAAAGCCCCTGCCACCAATTGCTGCTGTGTAGGTCATAAATAATAGGTGCTGAAAGACTTGATAGCAGGCTTCAAGTACATAAAAGGCTCTTAGAAAGTGGAAGCAAACAATCTGTTCTCCGTGCAGAAATAATGGACTTCAATTGCAGTGAGGAGGATACAAGTTATACAACAAAAAAGCTTTTTAATGGTTGGATGACTGAATAAGTCATTTGGAGGGGCTTTGAAGCCTCCACCATTGGTTTCAGAAAAGGTTAGTGAAATATCTGTCTGGGACATAAAGAGCTGAGCATGTCCTGGAGCAATGGAGAAGGGCTGGATGATTTTTGTAGGTATTCTCAGCCATAGAGTTTTGTGTTCTGATGGTGTGAGTACGTTCTTTCATACAGGATGGGCAGGTTGATTTGTTGCATTGGTTCAGATTTTTGTCCTAGAATCCCAGCAGTGGATAGGCGTTCAGAGCAGGTTAAAGCTCTGACTTCTGCAAAGTAAACAAGCTCATGCAATTCATCTCTGATCTGTTTTAGCTGTGGATTCGCTTTACGGTTCCCTTCCATAAGCTTTATAGTTCCCTTCCATGAGTCTACTCATACAGACTGAGTGCTTGACTTTAACTCTTGCTCCAGGATTTTGGGCATAATATTAGAAAAAACATCACAAATGATTTCACCAACAATTCTCCCCACCCATATATAGATTTCCTTTTCTTCACTGGAAGGGTTTACATTCGCAGATAGGTTGGGTGCGTGGAAATCGCTGGCAACAACCCCATTAATTCTCATGAAGCTCTAATTTCTCTGACCTTGGCCTTTGTTTTGTGATTCTGCATGCATGCCCTGTAGCTAAAACCTGGATGTCCCCCAATCTCCTGTCCTTACTTAAGTTACTCCACTACAAATTTCTCTGCTAGTACACAAGCATTTTTATTTTGCCCCTTCTGCGAGGCAGCAGCTAGAAAGGGTGAGATGAGGCCTAGGTTGTTTGGGTTTGGGTTTTTTTTTTTGCCTAAGAGCAAACTGGGAATCAAAGATATCAAAAATTGATGACAGACTGTCTCATGCAGAGCAGGGTATGTCAAATCACTGGCATGTGCTGTTAGGACAACTTCATCATCAACATATTCCAGGCTGACAGTTGTCACAAAACTCTGCTTCTGTGTCCCAAAGTGTGCAGTTATCACTTCTACTGGCAGCTGCTCATCTTTTCTCCAAACTGGATGGTTGTAGGAAATAAAACAAGCAAGCAAACAAACAAAACAACCCGCAGATATTAACCTCCAGATGATTGTCAGTACTAATCTTCGGGCCATGTGCATCACTTCAGATCCTTCTGTGGCCAACAGAGACTGGAAAATACAAAGACCTTCAGAGACTGCTTTAATTTGTAGAGGCACTGAATTGCCCTCTAGAGTGAATATTTAAGGAACCACGGGTGACTATGATCCTGATTTATATCTAGGCTCAGGCTTGCTGTTTCAGTTAGATTAGATGAATGGCTCCACAGAAGATAGGGAAATACAGCAGTTCATTGATTCCACATGTTGGAAGAATGCAGCTCAGTGCTGGGCAGTTTGCTGCTTCGTTCCCTCTTACAAGTTGCACCCCAAGGCATCTTTTTCAAACTCAAATTGTGTCAGTTTCCTTCCAGCAAGATCATCAAATGGTTCAGGTTAGAAAAGACCACTGAGATCCCCAGCTCCAACCGCTGCCCACCCCCACCATGCCTACTAACCACGTCCCTCAGTGCCACATCCCCATGGCTCTTGAGTCCCTCCAGTGACTGCGATATTTCAGCATGGTTGCTTCAGTTGTGTGAGTTTGTAGACACTGGCTGTTGTTATAACAAAGCAAAAAGACAAAACTGATGGCACAGTGTCTATACAGGAAGCAATTGGCTGTCCTGATAGCTGCCAACAGTGTTCTCGCAGTTCTACACAAGGTGTGTCATGCAAGCTTGCATGAGTCTGCTTTAAAAACTTCCTGTTCTGATGGAAGGAGAGGATATTGGTACAAGATAACCATGGGATTTGTGCTCTCCAGATACCCGGTTACAATCACAGCTTGTTGTCACTATAGGAAATAGCTCTTCTGTAGATGAACTGAGTTAGTTTCATGAAGTGGCTGAAACTCTTAAGTGATCCAAGGTGAAGCATGATCCAAACTGGAATTTAGCTAATTGTAGTAGGAAATTTTTGTGATCATCCAAGCCTTAGTTATGGGATGCACAGGAAAGTGGCAGTGTACAAAAATCTCATTCAGCTGTAGTTGTTTTAAATACAAGTCCTCCATCTAAAATAGCACTGAGCTCTTACCCTGGTTTATGGTAGAAGCAAGAGTTTAACAGCAGAAGACTAAAGTTGTGCTCCATATTTCTTGTCACTTAAGCAAGTATTTGAACATATTATTTTCTTGGGCTATATTAGAGCTCATCTTGAGGTCAGCAGATGTTCTTTAAATGCTCAGTCTGGCAGTGAGCATCCCTCCCATCTCTTTCCCTTCTCCTTGGACTGATACTGCATGGTTTGAGAATGCTTTCAGAGCGAGGTAAATGAGGAATAGCTATGTGAATAGCTATTGCTTTACTCCACTATAAAAGACACTTAATCAAAAGACAAGCGTGTGTTCCAAGCTTAAGATTCCAGGAGATCCTAGAAACAACTGAGCTGCTCAAACCCGTAGTCTGGCTGAATATTTTATTGTCAGTTATGGTCAGGAGGAGGTGTTGGAGTAAGACAAATTAAAAAGTCATGAGTAAATTGGTCCTTCTTTTAATACACTTCTAGGCTTTCATCAGGGAAAAGCATAATTAGGCCAAATCATTATAGCAGAAATTATGCTGAGAACATGAGAGTGAAATTTCAAATCTCTTGATATGAAGTTAAGTTCTACCTAGTTCTACTATTCCCCAAATGTTTGTTGCCTTATGACAAGAAGAACTTTGCAAAAGTAATTTTTTTTTCAGATTTGTGTGCAATACAACATGGGGTAATATCTGGGAGGCCACTTGAAACGTTTGCCTGTGGCTGTTTTTTCCTATCTGGAAGGATCCATTTAAGAAGAGCACGCATGGATCTGGTTATGAACAAGTTTTCTTTTTTGCAAAGGTTGTTGTTTAATTTGCAGGTGCTGTACCTGGGAGAGGAAGAGGGAAGTAACTTATTTTGGAAGTCCTGATGCTATTCTAGCATTCAAGGCCAGGCAGGATAGGGTTTTGAGCAACCTGGTCTAGAGGGAAGTGTCCCTGCCTACAGCAGGGGGGTTGGAACTAGATGATCTTAAAGGTCCCTTCCAACCCAAACCTTTCTATGATTCATCCTGTGATTCTGTTTCTCAGCTGCTGGTGTGAGGTCTCCAACCTCTCCCTGTTGTTTTTCAGTGCGGCAGATCAAGCTGGTGAAAGGCCTGCAGCCCCTCGAAGTCTCTGAGAAGGGGACTGTCACCTTTTCTGTGGAGGTGTCCCATGAGGATGTGGAAGGGACTTGGCAGAAGGATGGCATGAGGCTGAAGCCTGCACCGAATGTTGTGATGGGCGTTCAGGGGAAGAAACATTCACTGACACTTTCTTCTGTGACCCTTGAAGATGCAGGACTCATCTCCTTTAAAGCAGAAGGCATTAATTCATCAGGGAGGCTCACCGTGACAGGTACTGGTAGGTGTGGGTTGTGGTTATCTGCTCCTGTCCCAGATTACTTTAAGAGCAGAACCAGCTTTCCTTCCAGCTGCAAAGAATGTTATGCGCTGGGCCAATGCCACCAGAGTATCCCTCAGATATCAAGAGGATTGTTGTAACATCATTGTCCCTAGCACAAGTAATGATAACGTGCTCAAAACAATAGGTTTTTGTTGTTAATTACAAGGTATATTAAGCATGGAAAGTAGGCACTGCCTTTCATTATTCATCATGCCAGCTGCTCCTAGAGACCTCATTCCCAACTAAATGCACGTCCTTTTTCCTTCTCAGAATTGCCTGTGAAAATCAGCAAACCATTGGCAGACATTAGTGTCACTCAGAAGGACAAGGCCACGTTAGAGTGTGAGCTGTCCAGGCCCAATGTGGATGTCAAGTGGTTCAAGGTATGGCACGTAATGGTATTTTCATTTCTGGCTTCTCTGGACATGAATGAGAGCCTTTTAATTTCACTTCCAAGGGATGGGAGTCTGAGCTTTTGCTTTATAGCTTTTGCATTGCTCTCTTTCCTTTGTGCTCTTTTACTTGCCCAGATCAGCACTGTTTGTTGTTATATCCTGAGTTCATTTATCAGCTTGAAATTGAAGTTTGTCTTGGGTTTATTGTGAGCTCCTGAGGTCTTGCTGCACAAAATGTTGTTGGTAGGAGTACAGTCTTGGGCTTCAACTCTCGCATAAAAGTTCTCACTCACGGTTTATAGCCTCGTTGTGAACTGGGTTTTAAGGTAAAACCTCAGTTTTCTTTGCATCTGATAGTGTGAGAATTTGCTCGGGCACTTTGTGTACCTTCCTGGGGCTCAGCTGTTTCTTCCCTTACGTGGGTATAACGTCGTTTCTTCAAGGTAATGTCCAAATGGGCTTGTTGCCAGTCCTCTGCAGTGCTTTAAGCTGCCATAGGTCAGCCAAAATTAATGCATGTTCTATAGCCATTCATACACGTGGAAGGCATTGCACTGTGCTTAAGTTTCAGCATATGTTCCAGTGAGCACGGTTCCATTAAGTCTAGGGAGGCAGGTGAATTAAGCCCAGATCTGAAGAGTCCTTTTGCTCAGTGCACAGATGGAAGGACTGATGGAGATCTGACTTGGCATTTTCCCTTCTAGGATGGGAAGGAGCTCCGGCAAAGTAAAAAAGTGGGCATTACTTCCCAGGGAAATAAGAGAAGTCTCATTATCCACAAGTGTGAATATGAAGACCAGGGAACATACACATGCCAAGCAGCTGAAGACAAGACATCAGCTACGCTAAAGGTTCATGGTATGTTTAACTGAAAGAGTAAATAAATCCTATCGTGGTATTTTGCACCACAGGAAGAAATGCTTCATAGGCAGTTTGGGCATTTCTTGGTTAGTCATTTTGGATACCTTTCTCTTTTTAGTGAGGACAATACTGGCAGAACTGTTGTGTGCTTGTTCTATCCTTAGAGGAGTATTTTTGGAAGAAGCTCTAATTGAGCTTTCCACCTACTAGAAGTGATTTACATTTTCTGGAATTTAAATTGTATTTCTAGATCAGCAAATGAGCAAATGCTGGACAGACTGGCACAGATCGGGGATTCAGTGTCTGGCATGCCCATGGTTTGGTTCAGCTTCTGCCACTGCCAAAGAAGGACTTTGTCTGAATACAAACTGGACAGTCCCTGGGCACAATTTCAAGCCTTGCCATACTTTTTACCAGTGTAGTAAATGCTAAAGAAAATGCCATGATATCTGACTGCCTCTCTTTATGCTCAGGACAGATTTTCCCTCCATGTATTGCACTGGTTAAACCCCAGTTGTAGTTTATCACCAGGCTCTGAAGCATCAGACTGGTTACTGAACAGCAGGTCTGCTGTGCCCTGATAGATGCCATCTTCCAAAGGGACATCTGAAAGGATGCTTTTTTCTGATTTCTTACTAGATGCTGTCCTCATGTGGCCACTTGGTTTCAGTGTTAGCAGTCTCTTCATGAGCATCTGTCCTGTTCCATTACTTTGGTGAACTCTCATTTTCTCTCTCAGTCTGCAGCCAGGTTGGGTTGCTGTTTCAGTACTGGCTGGTTTATGCAGGAACTCTGCTCCTGAGGTTAATCCAAGTTGTATCTAGGCCCTTCAGAAGGGAAGGACAGCAGTAACACAAAAATATGGTCCGGTTCTGACATAAATAAGTACAGACCTGGAGAGTTAAAAGGGATTGTGTCATGTTCAAGAGATTTTGAAGCAAAGGTACCCCATAGGTAAGACTTGTGGCTGAGATTTCCCATACATTCTGGGTACACAAGCTAAGGAGGGATTGGGGAGCATGCAGAGAAGCATATGAATGAGGCAGGTTTATAGCGACACGAGATTGTAGAGTTCTGTCTAGTTCTCCTTGGCATATTTTGGAAAATAAAGATGAGGTGATTGGTGGTAACCAACATGGCTTCATCAAGGTCAAGTCATGCCTGACAAACTTGGTGGCCTTTCATGATGGAGTAACAGCATCAGTGGATAATGGAAGAGCAGCTGACGTCATCTACTTGGACTTGTGCAAAGCATTTGATACTGTCCCGCATGACATCCTGGTCACCAAATTGGACAAAAATGGTTTTGATGGATGGACCACTTGCAGGATAAGGAATTGGCTGGATGGTTACGCTCAGAGTTGCAGTCAATAGCTCAATGTCCAGGTGGAGACTGGTGTTGGGACCAATGTTATTTAACATCTTTGTAGGCAACATGGACAGTGGGATCAAGTGTCTGCAAGCTTGCTGAGGGTACAGCACCAAGCTGAATGGTGCTGTTGATGTGCTAGAGGGAAGGGATGCTACCCAGAGGGACCTGAACAGGCTGGAGAGGTGGGCCTATGGCAACCTCATGAAGTTCAACACGGCTGAGTGCAAGATTTTGCACCTGGGTTGGGGCAATCACAAGCACGGGTACAGGCTGGGAGGGGAATGGCTTGAGAGCAGCTTTGACCCTGAGGAGAAGAGTTGGTCTAGAGGGAGGTGTCCCTAGCAGGACACCTAGGCTATAGCAGGGGGGATTGGAACTAGATGATCTTAAAGGTCCTTTCCAACCCAAACCATTCTATCTGATGGTTTTTCTATCCTTAATGTGACTGAATAGGTTTTAGAATAATTGAGATTCTGGCTTCCATGAAAACTATTTGCAGTGAGCTCCATTGTAGCTAGTAAGTCTGTCTTTAAGTTCAAGGGCAATAATGTATTTACTTTGAAGAGAGAAATGGCTTGTGAACGGATGATGGTTTAGGATAAAATGCAATCCCATTTATTTTCCATGCAAATATGTGTAAGGTAAAGATGCTGCACTCAGTTCTGGAGACACCCTGACAAATGTCTCTCTACTGCTTCACAGCTCGAGATATCAAGATTGTTAAGCCACTGGAAGATGTGGAAGTGAATGAATATGAGAGTGCATCTTTCGTCTGCGAGATTTCACACGATGAGGTTCAAACCCAGTGGTACAAAGATGACAACAAGCTGAAGGCTGATGACAACATTAGAATGCGTCAAGATGGTAGGGTATAAGAGGGAGATCTTATTCCTGAGTGGGAGGTGGGTAGGAGATCAAGCAGAAAGGACATCTGAAATCAAATTAAAAAGGTTCAGAAGGGAGTTCCCCTTTTGTTTTGGGATTGTAGTTAGGCAGGAACAAGTGACATGGTGGGAACTTCAGTGTGGGAAATGTGATGCTATCCCACCATCCCAAGCTGCCAGGAGCAGGTAGGAAATCAGTGCAATTATTTCCTAAGTGGGGGTGAACAGGACAGTCAGTTCACCTCTCAAAGGAGTTTTTGTCTGACAGTGAGTGTGATCCTTCTGTCTCAAGTACTTCACAGGTGACGGAGGCCGCATTCGGTCAGTCCTTGTAGAAGCCACGTTTAGATTACACTTTGATGGGGATGTGGACGTAGGGGAATGGGTGGCTTGACTGACGTGAGAACAGGCAGTGGTGCTGTGAAACCAGATGGATGATGCTCAGCCTGGCAATGTGCCTCAGAGCTGTTTGCTCAAGGAGGCAATGTGTGGTTGTGTGTCTGCTCTCAAGAGCACGGTTTGGTGGGAATGGGTTGGAGGTTGGTCTAGATGATCTTAGTGATCTTTTCCAAGCTTAGTGACTCTGTGGTTCTCTGCTTCAGGAAAGACCTACTCGCTGACTTACACACGTGTCCAAGTCACAGATGCAGCAGAAATCAAATTTGTGGCAGAAAAGGCAGAATCTCGTGCCCATCTTACAGTTAAAGGTAATTATGCTTCTGATGACAACTTTGCTCAAATTATCTCGTGTTATAAACCAGCTAACATCCTTTGTCAAGGAAGTTAAACAACACCTGGACCTTTCACAGAAATAAAAACTCCTGCCTACCTTTCTGCCTGTGAAATATCCACCTTGTCATTCGGGATTTGCTTTTGCGAAGTAGAACAGTTTATTTTCTCAGGAGGTTGGTTTTTCTACCTTTAGACTTCAGATTTGTGTTTGAATGTTGAGGGATAAAAAAACGTAGCTTGACTTTTTCTTCATTTTCTCTTGCTGTTTGAAAAGAGCACAGGTTTGGTTTTTATTTATATATAATGTTAAGCTTAAGTAGTGTGATAAAGAAGGGGAAGATGTTTGAATTAATACACTACTCAAGAGCTCGATAAATCTGAGTTCAGTCCCTGGCTTTGCCACTGCGCTGCCATATGGTGCTGAGTAACTCTTTATCTCTGAAGTTTGGCCATCCAAATGGTAAAACAGGGATAACAAGTCATCTTTTCATTGGCTCTTTGTTTGCTGTGCGTTAGATCAAGTGCTTAACAGTGCCACCATCCAAGTAACCATCTGTGAAAGAGCTAATGCTACTGAGTTTTTAATTGGCCTCTGTCACAGAAACTGTGCTGATTATTATCTATTATATATATACACACATATTTATTTGTTTGTTTTACTATTTTTAGAGCTGCCTGTGAAAATTGTGAAGCCTCTGCGAGATAAGATTGCACTTGAGAAGCATCGTGGATTCCTGGAGTGCCAGGTGTCTCGTGCCAGTGCTGAAGTTAAGTGGTACAAAAAGGATGTTGAAATTCATCCTAGTGACAAATATGAGATCGTGAGCGATGGCGTGTATCGGAAACTCATCATCAACGATGCGGATTATGAGGATGAGGACACGTACACTTGTGATGCCTTTGATGATAAAAGCAGCGCTCATTTCTTTGTTGAAGGTAAAAAATGAAATGGAATGCAGATAGACTTGTGCAAAAGCCATTGTCACTTAATTTGAAAACACAGTGCAAATTAAACAATTATTTAAATTCAGAGGGTTTTTTGTTTTCCCAAAGTCCATTGATGTTCTTCCTGTTACGATTATCAGGGCAAGAACATCCTGGAAAATGAGTTTCTCCGAACTAGTCATTAAATCTGAGCTACAGAGACCTTTACTAGGAGAAAACTTGTTGCTCAGAGATAAGTTGCTGTAGTTAACCCAAGTAATTATCAATATCTGTGTTTCGTTGAACCTCTATTCCTTTCTATGATGCCAGGAGTTTGATATCGGGATGGGAAGGGTAGGTTTGCTTTGGAAATTGGACTGGGAATCAGAAGATCTGGGCTCTCTTCAGGTTGTCAAAGTCTTATTGTCTGACTTCTTAACAACAACATTCCTTTTTTTTTTTAAGATGTTTTAAGGCATTTTGAGCTGAACACTACATCTATCAAGTGCAGTAATGCTGGCATGAGTGAGCAGGGTGATAATGTAAGGGTTTTTTCATTCCTTCTAAATCTCTGCTTTCTCTCGTTCCATCCTTCTTAAAGAGCAATCCATTAGTATAGTAAAGGAGCTGTGTGATGAGGATGTGACTGAGCCTGAAGAAGCCAAATTTGAATGTGAGATATCCATTCCTTCTGTGAAACCTCCCAAGTGGTATCTACGTGGAGAAGTCTTACAGCCTGGCAGAAACATTATCATGCAGCAAGAAGGCACCATCCACCGACTGACCATACTGAAAACCACCACTGATATGACAGGCACCATTCAGTTCTCAATTGGCAAATCAAAATCCACAGCAAATCTGCTCGTCAGAGGTAACGTGTACTAGCTTGGATTACATTATGAGGATGTAGAATTAATGTACAATCTTCCTTCCCTGGGGTTTTTGAAATACTGTGTGTATACCTGGAGGGTCTGCTCCATTCCCAGTTAAAAGTTGTTGGGCACTAAATGAGACAGCTATGTCTCAATAAGGAGTCTGAGTATGAGTGATGTGCTTAGTATTCAGATCTGCAGAGCTAAGATTTTTTCCTTAGCTATACCAAAGAAGTCAAATCAGGTGAAATTTATTGTATTTCTGAACTAGACAAGTTTAAGTTTGGTAGCACGTATATTTGGTGCACTTTGTCATTGCTTTGATCTAGAACAAAGCTTCCAGGCTTTTTATCTTCTGTTGTCCCCAGAGTAAGAGTCTCCATTCACATCCTGAAGTCCTTGTTTTGTCATCAACTCACTCTTATTTGAATAAAATCCTCAAGTGAGAGCAATTCAGTAAGCACTGAACAAGGACTGGACCGTGCACTTGGTAGATAATATACAGTATTATTTTATAGAAATAGCATTCCCTATAGATAATCATTTGTTTTATCTTCAAAGTAGTTCACAGAACCATTGTGAACATTGAGCATACATGAAATTAATTGGAATGGAATACATATGAGAAACTTTCCTCTTCTTCCAATTGCCCTCATCCTCTCTTCTCTTCCTACTCTGCTTTGCAGATTACCATATACAAATCACCAGGAAGTTGGAGGACAAGACAGCTTTGGAACGTCATTCTGTCATCCTGTCCTGTGACTTCAGGCCTTCACCAAAGGTTGTGAAATGGTTCAAGGGCCACAAACCCATTGAGCCCTCTGAGAAGTACAAGATCAAGAGGGATAAGCATTCAGCAGAGCTCAAGATTCTGAAGCTGAAGCCTGATGATGCTGGTGTGTACAAGTGCAAGGCAGGAATTGCAGAGACTGAGGCCACACTTACAGTTGAAGGTATGAGCAGGGAGGGTCACCTCTTGCATGTTCTTATGGCTTAGTGTTTCACCTCAGATTTCTCTTCTTGTGGTTGATTTCTACAGCTCTCTCCTGCTAGCTTTATATAAATGTGTAATCTTCACTGAGCTATTTATATTATGCACTGTGCAGAAGTTACAGCATACTGAAATCAAACATTTACGCTCAGTTGGGTTATGCACACACAAGAGCAGTTTCTGGGTAAGATGGTGGGATTACACAGATTTGAACTTGTCTTTGTTTCCCATTTTGTCCAAGGAACTGAACCCTTTGAAGCTCTTTAATAATTCTAGGTAAAAACGTTAGGGGTTTTTTTTGTGTGTGGATTAAACTGTGACAGGCCTCTGATTTTTGGTGCATGTCTGTGGCTGTCATTTCCACTGACCACTGTGTCAGCTCTTATCTGTTGTTCGTTTGTTAATCGTAATGGTCGTAGATTCACTGAGTAATTGAGGTTGGAAAAGACCAAGAGGATCACCTAGTCCAAACATTCTACCACATCCCAGTATGACAATACTGGTTTATAGTAACAGTGGTAATGGTGCGCCTTGTTTCCCCGCAGCCCGCAATGTAGAAGTAACCAAACACCTGCAGGATGTGGAAATTGAAGAAGAGAGCTCTGCTGTCTTCTCCTGTGAGCTGTCCCATGATGACGAGGACGTGGAATGGTTCCTGAATGGCACCCTCCTTTACACCAACAATTACAATGACATCAAGAACGTTGGCAATTGCTACACGCTGACAATGAAGCAGGTCAAGCCTGAGGATGCTGGCACAGTGACAATGAAGTCAGACAAGGTGTCAGAGAGCGCGCGTCTGAAGGTGATAGGTGGGTCTGATCACACCCCTCCTGGATGTGAATAAGAGATGCTAAGGAGCTGTAACTTACTATATCATGCAGCAGTCACGCTTCTAAACCTCACCTCTCTGGGGTGACAAGTCATCAGGGGCTTTCTTCCAGTGGAAGGTTCCATTGTAGCAGATGAATATCAACAAAGGAGGATGGTTTTGGTGTCCTGCCAAAACATTCCATAGCTCTTTATCATCATTTTACTTAACATAAGAAGAGTTTCAAGAGCAATTTCTTTTACTGCTTCAGTAATATGCAGTGTAAATGCTGTTGTCTCTAAGGATTTATGACTGCAAGGAGCAGAGCTTGTGTTTACCTCCAAGGGTAGGGCACAGCTTTCAGTATACCTGTTTTCGAGTGGCACCAATTCAGCACAAAGAATGCAGTTTGCTGCTGTTCTTAATATGTTTTAAAATTTGGTCACACAACTTAATTGCAGAGGTTTGACAAGCTCTCCTATGTCACCTAGGCATAGTAAGTTGCATGCTGAATCTGGTCAGTTCCTTGGAACTCCTTGAAACACATCTGTAACACATCAGGTAACTCGTAGTGGTTTGTTGTCCTGAGTTACCTCCATCAAGTATCTGTGTTGATCTAGAATGGATCTGTGGGAAACATTGAGACATTCTGTCTGAAAGTCAGTCTCATATCCTTCACATTCTTGTAGGAAATCAGAGAGATCATTCTATGTGTGTCTTGCCTACTGGTATGACTAATGATCAGGCTGTGAGCAACCTGATCTAGCTGTGGATGTCCCTATTTATTGCAGGGGAGTTGGACTGGATGGCCTTTAAAGGTCCCTTCCAACTCTAAGGATTCTGTGATTCTAATCTGCTCTCCCCAGCAAGTAAGCTCTTTTACTCTGTCCACTCAGAGTTTGAAGGATTTCCTCTTCCTCCTTTCTTTTATATTTGGTGGATTTTTTTCCCAGTGTAAACTTCTTATGTGTGAAATAGAAAATAGATAAAAGGAGTCAATAAAACAGGAAAATCAGAAGTGTTCAGCAGCATATCCTCTTAATGCTGCTGCCTGCTGCATGAGCTCTGCTTCATGAGGGGGCAGTGCCAGCTCTCCAGCTTTAGAAGAGCTGCATCCCAGTTACTTCACATGATATCAGTCCCACCCATGGCAATGCAGGCTGCCTCTCCTGTTCCTTGTATTCTCCTACTGATTAGTTCAGAATTCCATAAAACTCGTTCAGCTGTCAGACATGAAACTGCTTTAGGTTCTATATTGGTGTCGTCAGTATTGGTAAGGGTTTATTTATCCCTCTTTAAAAATCTGAAAGCAACTGGAAATGTCTCAACTTAAATATCCCATTGTCCTGCGTTGCCTGTTTAATTCCAGAGAAGCCTGTTGTCTTCATGAAGTCCTTGGATGATGTTTTTGGTGAGGAGCGAGGTGTGATTAAACTGGAATGTGAAGTCTCCAAAGAGAAGGTCAAACCCGTGTGGAAAAAGGATGGTGTTGTGCTCACTTCTGGCAACAAGTACGAACTGGTACAGTCTGGGAAGACCCTATGTCTCCTTATCCACGACCTCGAGAAGGCAGATGCAGGTTTATACACCTGTGATATTGGCACTGATGTTGCCAAGTCAAAGGTCGGCGTTCAGGGTAAGTACTGTGGACAGTAAAGGGGTGCTGAAAACACATTTGGGTTGGTCACTATGTCTTACACCTATTCCCCCATGAGCCTTAGTGGTCTCTGCAATAAAACAGTGTTACAGCAATTTACCATAGTGATGTCTGGACAGTTCCCATTGCTTTTGATGTAAATATATCTCATTTTTCCGTGAAAATCACTGTATGTGTCAAGAATGTCCTGGAAATGTTTCATTTCTAAACATCCCTAAAATGGAGGAATGGTTTGAACACCAGTAGGAGTAGGATGGTAACAAACTAGCAAATAGAAACGTTTGATTTCTTGTCATAGGCAAAACCCTTTTTCTCACACAGCATCCTAGAGTCATCCTCCCTGTTACGTTTTTCCCTCTGTAGCTCATTGAATCTTCACTCAACCTTAACCTATCTTGACCTGTCTCTTATCTTCCAGAACTGAACATTGGCATTACCAAACGGCTGAAGAACACTGAGATCCAGGAGGGAGAAGACTGTACTTTTGAATGCATTCTATCCCATGAAAGCATTGATGACTTCAACTGGACACTGAATGGGAGCAGAGTGGAAAGTGGTGGGCGATTTAAAGCTTCTAACATGGGTCGGAAGTATACTCTCAGTATCAAAAGTGTGATTCCTGCTGACGCTGGGGAAGTCGTTTTCACTGCCCGTGGTCTAACCTCTAAAGCCTCTCTGGCTGTGAAAGGTAATGAGATCAGAGATTCTGGGGTCTGATTCCTTCAACTGTCTTCTAATAAGATTGTTATGAGGGCTAACTCATAATATGGTTAAAGTAAGTAGCAATCTTCTACGTGAACCTTGAAGCACTGAGAATTTCCCTTAAAAATAAGTAAAAGGATGAAACATTTTACACAAATGTGGGAACTACCCAAGACACTGCAGTAGTGTTGGAAATGGGCATCTCACTGCAGCTTGTTCCATTAACAATAAATCAGGAGCGATCTGTTCAGGGAACTGTAGAAGCCAATATCCTCTAAGTATGAGCTGAAGGGATGGCCTTCACATCATCTAGCTGTACAGAAAATCCCTATCTAGAACACGTGCATCTGAGAGCATCATCTGAGGCTCCCATTGTGATCAGTGGAGAGAAGAAAGAGGTAGTTATCAGACATGGTTCATCATCCGCAATTGGATAGATTTAAGACAAAATAAATGGTGCCTTGAATTCCATTGTCTGTACTTAGCAGGTTACTGCTGGCTGTAGGATGACCTCCATTGCAAGTGCCTCTCCAACTTATCTCCAGTGTGTAGATGCATGTATTTAGAGACAGACATCCTACCCTAAGTGTACATTACTCAAAATGCATTTTTTCTTTCAGAAAAACCTACTGAGGTTACGAAACAGCTGGAGGATAAGACAGCAGCATCAGGGCAGGACGTCAGCCTGAGCTGCGAGCTGTCAAAACCTGATGTGAACATCAGGTGGTACAAGGATGGCAAAGCAATCCGAAAAAGCCAGAAGTACGACTTGCAGCAGGAGGGAACGAGGGCCATTCTGATCATCCGTGAATCCACTGTCAAGGACAGCGGGGAGTACACCTGTGAGACAGAGGACTCTAAAACAAAAGCCAGGGTCACTGTGCAAGGTGAGTTGAAAGGCACTCTGGGGGTGGCATGTAGAGAAGTCGAGGTAAATATCTGCAACCTGTGGGAGATGTTCTTCTCTTCTGTTTTCTTAAGCGGGATCAATTATTAGTTTTCAGATAACATTACAGATTAGAGTCTTTTATTTAAAATAATCTGGAAACTGAATGATCCACCACAATGATGTGGCTCTGGGCAGCCTGGTCTAGTGGTTGGCAACCCTGCCCGTGGCAGGGGGGTTGAAACTAGATGATCTTTCAGGTCCTTTTCAACCCAGGCCATTCTATGATCATTCTATGATCTTGGGTGTTACTTAATGAGCCAAGCAAAGATGGCAATCTGAATTAGTCTTTATTGAATATGGGTGAACAAAACTATACACAGTTTGCCAGGTGAGATCCCACCAGCACCTGTATAACGGTATTAAACTTTCCAGATATCTTCTGGAAATATGCACCCCATGTCAATAGGTGGACTCAGTGATCTTCAGCTCTTTCCATCTCTATATGCTGTGGTCCTATAAGCGAGGGCAAAGGAGATTCAAGACCCCTCTGTATGCTTGGGACTTGTTGGGGTAACAAATCTCTTTGTCCTACACCCTCATCACTCTTTTTTTCTTTTTCCTTCCAGAAAAACCTAACTACTTTATCAAGGAACTTTCAGATCTGAAAATCGAAGAAAGTGGAACTGCAGTTTTTATATGCCAGAGCGAGAAAGCTGCATCCTCTGTGATATGGAGGAAAGGCATAGCTGAGCTCAGGCCTGGCAGGAAATACGAGATGACACAGCAGGGACGAGACCTGCAGCTGACCATAAGAAATCTGGAGAAAAGTGACAGCGACACGTACACCTGTGACATTGGTGATGCCCAGTCCAGAGCCAAGCTAGTCGTACAAGGTATGTGTGAGAGCCATATGACTGTACATCCTGTTTCTCCATTACCAAGATGTTATCTTGGTAGAATTTGCGTGTTTATGGCAGATCTTTGGGGCTGCAGCTGTCTGAGCTGAGTAGCAGCTCACAGGCTATGCACAGAGCAAACTGCACAGAAAGGGAAGGAACTGTACCAACTAGAGCAGTGCTGTTGGGTGGCTGTGCGTGCAGATGTTTATGTGCTGCCATCCATGCATATGCAGATCTGTTTCTCAGCACATGAGTAGCACGTTGACTGATTTTGGCTCAGACTCATGACTTGTACACTGCACAGGAGATGGGCAAAAATATAGCAACGTGGAACCTGACATGTACAGCAATTGGTTGATTTGGAGCATTTATACTTTGAGAACTTTATGTATCATTTAAAAACAAAAATGCTGACGTAAGGTGAGGCTGGTGACCCTGAAATCAGTGTGAAGTTTCTATCTCTGACCTTCCTGAGTTAAAAATAGTTCTCCATCATAAAGTTCAAGATAAAACATTCCCTGATGCTGCATTCCAGGTAGTTCCATTAAGGGGAAGATCATAACCCTGGATTTGCCTTGTGCTGGCTACTTGTCCTGCTATATGTGTTCTGGTACTCTGAAGATGTCTTCATCCTATATTGGTGTGTGTCTTGTATACATTATCCTTTTGTGAATAGTTTTTTTTGTTTTCAATAACAGGGGAATTGTGTTTCAGTCTTCTGTATCATGAGTGTATTTCTTTCTTGAAATACGTGGAAAATCTTGGATGTTTCCATAATGGTTTTCATGTTGGGAATGGAAGATTGCAGTAATTGATGTATCTGTGTTCGTTTCAGGCCAGAAAGTGCTAATAACAGAAGACCTGGAAGATGTCACTGTGTTAGAAGGAGAATCTGCCATGTTCAAATGCAGAATCTCTCCTGTAGAGTATAGCAAAGTGCAGTGGTTTTTGGATAAAACCCCACTCCATACCAATGAACTTAATGACATCCAGTCTCAGCCTGGCGGATATCACCTGCTAACCTTGAAAAAGCTCTCTCTGAAGGACTCGGGGGTCATTACATTTGAAGCTGGTGATAAGAAAACATCTGCCAGTTTGGTTGTTAAAGGTAATTCAAGCATAAAAACTGCAGGAGAGCAGAGAATGCATAGAAGTAACTGTGGGATAATGTGGATAGGTGAAAAAAAATGCTATAAATTTGGCCCCATCATCTGTGTATCTATATATTTTTGAGTGTATTGTTACCTATATAACAAAACCAGGACTGGGAAATTAACATCTTGCAATACTGGAGAACAGTCAATGTGTTTATTGGACCTTAGATGACAATGCTGTACTATAACAATGATACATTGGATATTGTGTCCAGTTTTCCTTCAGCTAAGCTCATAGGGCACCATTGCAGTGGTAAGTGAAAAGAAATTGGTTAGCTCATAGAAAAAAAAAAAAGAAAGAAGAGCAACAAATATGTCTTAAATTTAATTTTCATTGTTTGAAGGGCAACGTTACACATGTTCCATGCTATTCATGGTTGACAGTATTTACTCCTGAAAGTTAAACTAGGCAAAAACTACAATGCTAGCCTACTTATATAGGAAAGGAATAAGCAAATGCCAGATGACCTAAGAGTGTAAGTTTAGAGAAGTGTTGTTTTTTTAGTGGAAATACAAATATTTCTTATTGCCCAGAGATGTATAACCCACAGTCTCTGTGTCGGATCGTATTTTTGTTCATTTCAGAATCATCCTGTTTCTTGCAAGGAAACTTTTTTCAAAATTCAAAAATTTGCCCCAGTTGACAATTTTTACCTTTCTACAAAAGTGCAAATAGGTATTTTTAAAGTGAAATGAAAGATCTTATTTGCAAAGGGTTGACTCGCTTTGGTAACATCAATATCTGCTGCTGTACTATGGCGGAGAACAGCTTTTGATTTTCCAATTAAGTGGGGTTTTATGTATTAAAAAGCCAGAAGTTAAGAGGTGTAAGACCCATGTTGGTCAATTTAGCTTTTAGTATCTAGCTTAGGCTGCTTCTAGGAGCTATAATATACTTCTAGAGAACATTTCAACTCCTCTGTCCTAAAAACATGTTTTGGAAATGAATACCCCATCCTTGGAGGTGTCTGTTGTCTTCCATTAATGATAGAGATAGCCTACATGACCAGTCTAGGATATCTGCCTACTTTGTAGATGGCCTTGTACTGATGAATCATAAAATCATATGATGAGGTGAGCCCTCCTTTATATGACTGTCTGAGAAATCTGAATCGTACCTTGCTTCATCAAGAATTAGCCTTCTGCACTCCATTGGAAGGCCCAAACTAAGAAGCACGCATGGAGAAGTGTTTAGGAAAGTTGTGCCTCTGTTTTGTTTAAGTTCAAAGAGATATGAGAGATCTTATGTTTTACAGCATTTTCTTTCCAGTTTCTCCCAGATGGCATTAAGTATTTACTAAACCAGATTTTATGGCATGATTAATGCCTTCCTGAGGGCTTGGTAGCCCAAATTATTCCTTGCTAACCTGTGGTTTTAATGCAAGTAATCTTGGACATAAGCCTCACAGATTACTTGTGATTTGAACATCTGCAACTCTTGTGAATATCTGAGACCAATTTTATGTGATTCTAGAAAAGCCCTGCATCTTCACAAAGGAGCTGGTTGATACTGAAGTCACTGAGGGAGAGGATGTGATTCTTCACTGTGAAACCTCCAAATCAGACAGCCCTGTAAAGTGGTGCAAAGACGGGAAGAGCCTTAGGAATTCTTCTAAGTATAACATCAGTCGGTCGGGATTTGAAGCCAAGCTGGTCATATATGGGGCAGAAGAAAGAGACAGTGGCAGATATGAGTGTGAGGCTGGAGCAGCTAAAAGTAGTGCGGTTGTTACTGTCAAGGGTAAGAACATTTGGAGTAATGGTTTGGGTTCTACTTTGTCATCCATCACCAAGTTCAGAACAATGCATAGAAGTGATGTAAATGTGAAAAGGAGGCTCCTAAAAGGAGCCTCATGTCTTTGCAGCCCAGTGCAAGGAAAGGTTTTAGTTAAATCACCCAGGATAGCATCCAGAGAGGTGGCAGAATGTGAAACAGGAAAATGAAACAGGATAATCCTTCATTTTATCTGATTTTATCTCTGTGAAAGTATCAGCTTTCTAGAGCTGCCAGGAGAGGATGGTGGCAATCTCTGTAGAAGATCATAGAATCATTAAGGTTGGAAAAGACCTCTAAGATCATCTAGTCCAACTGTCCACCTACCACCGATATTGCCCCCTGACCATGTCCCTCAGTGTCACATCTCCACTGCTCTTCAACACCTCCAGGGATAGTAATTCCACTGCCTCCCTGGGCAGCCCATTTCAGCACCTGACCACTCTTTAGGACAAGGAGTTTTTCCTAATACCCTACCTGAACCTTTCCTGGCACAACTTGAGGACATTCCACTTGTCCTATTGCTGTTACGTGGGAAAAGAGGCCAACTCCCACCTCACTACAACCTCCTTTCAGGGAACTGTAGAGAGTGATGAGGTCTCCCCTGGGCCTCCTCTTCTCCAGACAGAACCACCCCAGTTCCCTCAGCTGCATCCCATAAGACTCGTGCTTCAGATTCACCCAGCCTAAAAGGTAACGCAGAGAAAGGATGAATCACCTTCTGAAACTCTTTCCAGTGCTGTCTCTGTCCAAGAAGGGAGCTCATACACTCACATTTGTCTAAGGAATTGCTTGAGGCAGCTGAATTTATTGAGAGTGGTGCATCCAAAAGCGCTTATTCCAAAGAACATGGTCAGGGAGAAGTCAATAATTGAAGGGTTGTGTTTGAGCTGAAACAGATGTTCTCTTCTTAGATATAAGAGATTTTAGTGTACTTCCCTGAGCACGTTAGGAAAGTATGTGAGGTAAGCACTGGGACTGAGCTGGGCCAAAACCAGAGTCACCTACTGCTCACACTATAAACCTTCCCCTAAGAGAAGCCAGCAAGAACAAGAAGTCTTTGGTTCATTGAAAGAGTCAGCCTGAAACTCTGAGCATGAAGAGGGAGGGAAGCTGCGCACAGCATTTGCCGAGCACCAAGAAACCACATCAGGGCTGAGGTCTGCGATGTAAGGAAAGAGAAGAACTGGATGTAATGAGGATGTCCCAATTGCTATAACTTTCCATAGCACTCCAACACTTTTCCAATACCCAATACATACAAAGACAAGGTGCTGAAGGCCAGGTTGGATGAGGCCCTGGGCAGCCCGATCTGGTGGCTGGCAACTCTGCTCACAGCAAGGGGGTTGGAACTGGGTGGGCTGTAATTGTCCCTTCCAACCCAAACCATTCTTTGATTCTCTAAAGACCTGTGTTGACTTCAGTAAGACCTGAATCTCACTCATGATGAAGAAGAGGAATTTTTCTGCTAGGTAAAAACAACGACATTCGTAATGAGTGTTATGCAGCTGCCCATGAGTGCTATGCATCTTCCCCATTCCCCCTTTCTCAGAGCAGGGTGTGAATAGATGTAGGATTTAAACACGTGGATTTGGATCAGAGGAATCAAGTCACAAAGATGCCCACAACAGATTATACTGTTGTAACATTCCTTTATCAATCAGGGTCAAAGCAGAATGGCAGAATGCAACAACAGCAGAAAAAAATCAGTGTCTGTGTTACTGTGGGTGTCCACAAACTAGAGGTGAAAGGGGAACAGAAGAATAAGCTGCAATATTTCAGTAGCCACAGGACAGATGCATCATGGATCAGTGACTGACCTGCATGTTCATCAGCTTGAGTTAGAAGACAGCACCAGCCAGGAGGGGAGGGATTGGTTTTGTTGTTGGGGGATTGTATTATATATTCTTTTAACGATCTGAAAGGAAAACACTTCATTAGACATTTTTTTTCCTTCTCCTTTTCCCCAGTAAATGCTATCTCCAGTGCAGCTCACCTTGAAGTCTTGAATCCCAGGCTGTGATAGAGCCTGCACACGAGCGTCCATAGGGACCCTTTTGTGTTCTGTGTTTCTTTGGTGCTGCTTTTTAAGCCTGCATTTGTGTCTGATAAAAATCTGTTGTGGTTTCTTATGGCAAAAAAATTAACACTGCCGGTCATGAGAAAAAGTGCTCTGTCATTTCTTTCTGTCCTCTGTGTTACGTGGCAGGTGACCTCAGTGAGGTTTGACATTTATTGTACCAGTTGCCGGGCTCTGACCACAGTTCTGCAATATAGTTCAGTGTCTCCCAAACCTGATGTCACCAAGACGTGTCTAAGTTGCGCCTGTGGAACTGGCTTTGGTTGCTTTGTATACTCTGTGCATTGCTCCTTGGAGTTGGCTGTCTCCTCAGAAGGCCAAGGGAAGCTGAAGTAGAGCATTGCTCTACATCTGTGCCCTGGCGCTGTCCTGGCATTACATTAAACCAGTTTGATATTTACTACTGAGGGGATGGGAGAGAAAAATTCCAATAACTGAGCATTAGGACACTGCTAAAGGCCTTGAAGGCTTAAATTTTGCCATTGCTCCAAGTACTGAGACCAGTTGAGCACAGTTGGTGCCATTAATAGCATTGGTAGCATCAGTTGCTGTTGTTAATAATAACAGCAACTGCCTTTTAGTAGTATAAACAGCGATTAAAAGGGAAAAAAAACATATGGTCTCAGGTACTTCTTGCTGTTGCAGAGTGCATTTTCATTCCTGAGGTTTTCTATCTGAATAATAACAATTAAAAATAGCGAAACAAAAAGGAAGCAGTGATCTGCAGGCTTGAGTGTGTGCAATGTTCCTTTTCAGAAATGCCAGTTCTCTTCAAGCAAGAGCTTCAAAACCAAGAAGCTAAAGAAGGGAAACAAATCAAACTGACTTGTGAGCTCAGCAAACCAGATACCCCGGTGAAATGGATGAAAGGAGGCACTGTTCTGTATGCCAGTGAGAAATATGAATTTAAGCAGCATGGTACTGTGGCAGAGCTCATCATTCGGGATGTGACATCGATAGATGCTGGGGACTACACCTGTACTGCTGGGGAACTGAAGACCACTGCTCAAGTGAAAGTACAGGGTAAGCAAAGTTGGGTGCACTGCAGCACTCATTGCGCTGCTCTATAGGGCAACCATCTACAATCTCATGATTAAAATGTAATGGCAACGGAGCATACTTGGAAGTAGCTGCACGTATTTTTCATGTGATTTCATGTCTTGCATCTGGGATTTTAAATCCGTCTCTCCCCTCTGAGCAGAAAATTAGTGCAGAAGATTTGTTTCCTGTGCTCTGTGTGCTGATTGGTTTGCATGGCTGTAAGGCTGGAGTTAGAGATCAAGAGCATGGGAGCACAGGCAGAATGCAAAAACCTAAGATGGAAGAGCAGAAAGGAGCGCCATGCAGTCATGTCTAATCCCTGGCAAACTGCAGGTGGTGAACTGATTGATGTTTTGATTCCCCCAAATTCCCCAAACATCCTCTTTTTAAAGGCTCTCAGATGCTGTCAGCAAGAGGAAATGGTTTTAAACTGGAAGAGGGTAGATTTAGACTAGATATTAGGAAGAAATTCTTTACTGTGAGGGTGGTGAGACAGGTGAGCAGGTTGCCCAGCGAGGCTGTGGATGCCCCTCCCTGGAAGCACTCAAGGCCAGGCTGCATGAGGCTGTGAGCAGCCTGGTCTAGAGGGAGGTGTCCCTGCCTATAGCAGGGGGTTGGAACTAGGTGATCTTAAAGGTACCTTCCAACCCAAACCATTCTATGATTTTACAATTTATGACTGTGAACTACCATGGGACCCTTGTTGTGCAGTGGGAGCTGATCCCTGTTTCTGTATCCTAGCGGTGCCTGTCCTTTTTAAACAAACCCTGGAGAACACAGAAATGGAAGAGGGGAAATCTGTCTCTTTGCGCTGTGAACTCACAAAAGCAGATGCCACTGTGGTGTGGAAGAAGGGAGAAGCCACGCTCCAGGCAAGTGCCAAATATGAAATGAAGCAGAAGGGGACAATGGCAGAGCTGGTGATTCGTAATGCAGAGCCAGAAGATGCGGGAAGATACACCTGTGACACTGGAGACCAGCAGACCACAGCCCAAGTCAAAATCCATGGTAGGAATGAGACGCCTGCTTGTGACCATTTGTTGTTGTTCTTGCCACGGTCCTGCACGTTTACAGTGGGTGCTCAGAAAAATAGGGATCAGTCCAAAGGAAAGGCAGCTCTGGCTGTGTCCATTAGGTTACCTGTGTTCTAGGACAATAAATTCATACTGAAACATAAAAATCAATTAACCCTGACCTGATATAAATATATCTTTCCATGCCTCTGGAATAACTGTTCTGCTTTCTGCTCAGGACATAGACGCTTACCTGAGTTCTAAGCTGGGAGGTAAGAAGATGATGAATATGTTTTGTTAAAGAATATGCATTTCTTTACTTGCTGAACAATTTTTTCATGACCAACAGCATTTGGGCAGCAGAGGAATAATTACTTTGATGTTTTAATTATTGACAAATAACTGTTTTGGTTTTAATTCCCTACAAACTCATGGTGTGCTATTTTAAGTGCAAGTAGAGTCCTGGAAGGGCAGGTAAGTCAGAGTCCCATTAGCTATGCCAAGAGAATTTGGCTTGGCCTTTTGAGTCCCATAAAGAGGTAACCAGTTGTTAATGATGCCCCTAAAGTAAAATGAGAATGCTTCATTCCTCAGCCATCTCTGCACTCATTGAAGAAGAGCTTAAGAGTCTGGAGGCTCTGGAAGGTGGGACGGCCACCCTGCACTGCCAGCTGAGCAGAGAGGCCCCCGTGGAGTGGAGGAAGGGGCACACTGTTCTCAGGCCAAGCAACAAGTACAGGATGAGACAAGAGGGCACGGTGGCTGAGCTGCTGATCCATGACCTGGAGACAAAGGATGCTGGAGACTACACATGTGTAGTGGGAAGCCAAAAAACCACAGCAGCCTTGTCAGTGAATGGTAAAAAGTCAGAAATAACTCATGAAATTCTGGAATATTTTTGTCCGTCTCTTCTCTCTTCCTTTCTATATATTCCATTTCAACTCCTACCTTTATGCCCTGTGTCTACTCTTCTCGTCCTTCCACTTGTACATCTGTAACGGGAAGCCAAAAAACACAGCAGCCTTATCAGTGAATGATAAAATGTCAGAAATAACTCACGAAATTCTGGAATATTTCTGTCTATACCTTCCTTGTTCCTTTCTATGCTCCTTTCAACAGCTGTCTTTATGTCCTGTGTCAACCCCAACCTGTATGTCCTGTGTCCAGTCTTTTCGTCCTTCCACTCTTTCACGTTGCCATTCCACTCCTTTCCCCAGTCTCCATCCACAATCAGATTTCATCACTCCCAGTGTTGCATGTGTGTTTCTGTAAAGTCTTCTCAGAAACCTTTCTCAAGTGAAGGTCGCTAATGTGCATGTATGCCTTCCTAAATTAGTATGGAAAAAGATTCCTTGGGATTATCTGTTAAGGAGGATTCTTTACCTCCTGTCCAGATAAGATTGTTGTTTGTGTGCATGTCCTTGATCAAATCTCTGATTGCAACAGAACTATTTGCTAGAAAATGTTGTTACAAGCCACAAAAAAAGATGGGTATGGTTAAGGATAAGGGTGTTTGAATAAGGTCTGGGGAGTCATTTATAAATCACAATGCAGCCTCTGACCAGAGGGGCATTGGGTTGCAACCCCTTGTTCATTCTGCATCTCTCAGCCCTGCCAGTCCACTTCAAGAAAGAGCTAAAGAACAAGGAAGGTACAGAGAGCGGAACGGCCACACTGCAGTGCGAGCTGAGCAAGGCAGTCAGCACAGTTGAGTGGAGGAAGGATGGGAAGGCACTGATGCCAAATGGCAAATACAAAATGAGACGGGAAGGGCGCTTTGCTGAGCTGGTCATCCAAGACCTGGACTTGACCGATGCTGGGAGTTACACGTGTGTGTGCGGAGACCAGAAGACCACAGCTACTTTGAGAGTGAATGGTAAACATTATACCCATCTTTCTCATTAAACCCCGAGCTTAGTGTGTTTGACAGCATTTTCTGGTTGTCTGATGCTTGGTCAGTACAAGTTTGTAGAGGTTTCATGTTGTCAGCCCTGTGGAGCCAGTCATCTTGTTAGAGAGTATTCCCTTGTTTTCGTTTCCTTTGAGACAGCTCAGCAGTGTTCTGTATTGCTCTTTCTGATTTGTTTCTCTCTGCTCCAGAAGGTCTTCCCCCCTCATATAACTTAGCAGTAGTACCTTTGGTTAAATATGCACACCGCAGTCCTGTAATTCATCGAAAGGTCCAGGTCATTTCCTTACATTTCTGATTCCATCTCTGTTGGTATTGCATCCTTCAGCCTTGCCTATCCTCTTCCAAGAAGAAATGGTGGACAAGGAAGCTACAGAGGGCCAGGCAGTCACTTTGCACTGTAAGCTGAGCAAATCTGCTCCTGTTGAATGGAGAAAGGGGAATAAAGTCCTCAAACCGAGTGAGAAATACAAAATAGAGCAGGAAGGCCCCTTTGCAGAGCTGGTGATCCAGGATTTGGATTCGGCAGACGCTGGTGATTACAGCTGTGTGTGTGGAAATCAACAGACTACAGCCACGTTGACAGTAAATGGTAAAAAGAAATTCTCAGCACACGTTTCTGAACTCTTTTTCTCCCACTGCATCTGACCTCTCTGCACTTTCCCATTCCCACCCTCGCTGAAAGATTTTTCTTTCCTGTTTTTCTCCTCTCTCTCTGCCCCACCACTGCCTCTCCCCGTCTCCTCTCACCTGATCCCCTCTTGATGTGCTGTGTTTGAATGACCTCTGAAGTACGGGTCTCCCTCTCAGCAAAATTCCTGATCCAGAGCAGCTGCTGTTTAATTTTTTTTCTCATAGGGATTGTCCTAGAGGTGGGATTTAGATCTATTCTTAGTTTCCTAGGCTGCTACCTCTGTTGCTCCCAAGTAGAAAGAGTTTTCACTGAAGTGTGATGCTAAGGAGTATCTTAATGAAGAAATACTCCTTTTTTTCATGCTCTTACTGTCCCCAGCCCCCTTTTTTGTTAAGCAGTTTTGTTTTAATTCTCACCAAACATTTGCTGTATCTGCAGAAAGCCAACAGCACGTTTGCAAGGGTTTGGCTTAGGGGATCCATTTATAAAATTACAGACAGTGCCACAGCTCAGGTACCTCTGTTGAAGTGTTGTTTTGTTCAAAGCAAACAAGTTGCTCTGTGTGTCCTACTGAAATATGGCCTTTAATTTTATGATCCGTAGAATAAAGGGTAGATGACTTTGTTAACTAAGTTTGTAGATAGAAAAAACCTTGCTTTAAAATAAACTTTTAAAGCATGCAAACAAAGGAAAAAAGGTAAACTGAAGTGTGAACATAATCCTGGAGTGTGGGGAAAGCCTCGTGGCATGCAGGTTCAGGGAGATGAAGGAAGGGAGCAAGTAGACCGTGGGTCAGGCTTTCTCAGCTTTGATGCCATGTCCGTATTCCATTTACTCTGCAGTCCTACCCACTCTTTTCACCAAAGAACTGAGCAATGAAGAAGCTACGGAAGGTAAAAGTGTCTCTCTGCGCTGTGAGCTGAACAAGGCTGCTGCTAACGTGGAGTGGAAAAAGGGACTCAAGACCCTCAAGTCAAGCGACAAGTATAAAATGAAACAGGAAGGCGTCATTGCAGAGCTTGTAATCCAAAATCTAGACATGAAGGATGCTGGAAACTACTCCTGTGTGTGCGGAGACCAGCAGACTATGGCTGTTTTAACAGTGCATGGTAAAACAAAAGAATCAAGACGAATGCTACAATTAACTACTGCGTTTTCTCTGTCCACGTGGACAACAGACACCTCGTTACCCTGTCACATCCTTCCTCTGCCAGGCCTTCATCCTCAGCTCCATGATGTCAATGATGTGTTCCTGTTGGCATCAACACAGCTGGTGTGCATGGCACAGGAGGGGTGTCAGAGTATGAGCTCAGGGAAAAGACAGGCAACTGGGATTGCTGCTACCCATTTACTGAGGGTTGATATCTTGGTTTTCCCTCTTTCAGATTCCTTAGCTTAGCTCCTTAGTCCCTATTGTGCTCAAGAACGTTGAGTCCCAAAAAGGACCATGACTTCTTGTTTTTAAGGTTTCATCAAACTCAGACTGGTTAGGTTATCCCCTGGAATCTTATTCCCACCCTCTATTTTCCTGGGATACCAAAGTGGTTTAATACATACAGACCAGTGATCATTGTGTTCTGTTACTCTTCTCTGCAAAGCGAATGCGAACTACCTAAGTGATTATTATCCCAAGTTATTCTTATTGCAACTGACATGTTTGAAAGAATGTCAGTGAAAGTGAGAATGCTTGTTTCCCTTTTGTGTATTGAAATGAGCAATTTCATTTCAAATTGACTTCTAGAATGAAACTCAGTGTTTCATTCTTTTTTTAATGTAGAATTCCTTTCCATTTGTGTAATGTTAGAACTTAGCAAACATCCTACTTTCATTATGGCTTAAAAATTTGTGTGAGAAGCCCATTTTTTTTTTTCCAGAAATTTCAGTTTAATTGTTTTTATTGGAAATTTCACAGGGGAAAAAAAAAAAGGGCCTTCTACTTCTGTCTGTATTGATTTGTTTCTCTGAGTGAAACGTCTCTGTGGGTTACAGCAATCATTGGATCCTTTCCTGGTGATGGCATTTTGCTCCTCATACTGAGTCATGAAGAGTATTGACAACTTTTGTTCTTGTCTTGATAAATCCATTCAAGATAAGAAGGAAAAGGGAAATTAAATATCGCTGTTTAATTTGAACTCCTTGGAGCTCACATCTGCTCATATTGCTGTCCCTCAGCTTTACCTGCATTTTTCAAAGAGGGTTTGAAGAACAGAGAGGCCACCGATGGCGGAACCGCCACACTGCGCTGTGAGCTGAGCAAGGTCGGAGTCCCAGTGGAGTGGAAAAAAGGAGATAAGATGCTCAAAACAAGTGATAAGTATAGGATGAGACAAGAAGAAACCTCTGCAGAGCTGTTGATCCGAGACCTGGTGGTAGAGGATACCGGAGAATACACTTGTGTGTGTGGAGATCAGAAGACCTCAGCTGTCTTGACAGTGCATGGTAACAAAACCCATTCTCCTTTATCATAGCTGCATCTCAGAGATACCCTTTTTCTCTGGGAGGTCTCCTCACTGGTTTTGATGTTTTGATTCTGCAGCCTTTTCATGGTTTAGAACGTCTTGTGTTGGAAGGGTCCTCAAAGACCACCTCATCCCATCTGGTTTGCTGGTATTTCATCCTGTCTCCCAGTGTTAGGGTGAAACAGATCACAACTCCATGCTGCCATTAGGTGGTTTCGTACCCTAGAGCCTTCTGAATGCTTTCTGAGTGCGAAGGGCAGTTGATAGGGCCCAAAGCATCAAGGCCCTCTAGCTACAAGCTTGTTCTGAGAGGGTTTGTCCTCTAAGTCTCTCTGATGTCACTGAATGCCATTGCTTAACTTGAAGGAAAGTTCATTAATAATGCTGAGCTCAGCTAGCAAGAGGTTTTTTCAGTGTGGGAGCGAGTGACTCTTTTGCAGCACTGTGATATATTGTGCCAATGAAACTGTACTTTAAAGAAACACAGCCAAGAACCCACGAACAAACCATTACTCTGAAGGTCCTGATTTAGGAGAAGCAAGCCAAAATTTGTTCCTGCCTCTGCTGTGGCAAATAGCGAAAGGCTTTGGATAACCCTCCAAAAGTTCACATGCAGTTCCAGTAGATTAAAGGAACACTTCTGTTTGAGGGATATCTGAAGGGTGGGATGCTTTTAAAGACAGGAGCAAAACTGGAGACAAACATCTCTCTGATTTCTCTGCATGCTTTTATTTCCTCTTATTCATTCAAGTTAAAGGTACTTGTGTCCTTTCCTTCCTCTGGGCTGGTACTTCCTTGTGCAATTGATGACACCACACAAGGCAGCTTGCAGAAAACCATGGCCTAATGGTGCACATTACCTGATTCTATATTCATAGGATCATTGAAGTTAAAAAAGACCTCCAGGATATCCGGTGTCCAGCCCCTACCCATCCCCATCATGCTCACTGATATGTCCCTCAGTGCCACATCTACACATTTCAAGGTCCGGTTAATGGTTTGATGTACTCTGTTTATGTTACATCCCTTAGCTTTGCCTGCGCTTTTCAAAAAAGAACTCGTTGATGTGGAAGCCACAGAAAGTGGGACAGCTGTTCTGCAGTGTGAACTGACTAAATCCGCTCTGGTGGAGTGGAGGAAAGGACAGGATTTGCTCAAGCCCAGTGATAAGTACAAATTGAGGCTGAAGGATACCATTGCTGAGCTGACAATCCAAAGCCTGGAGGAACAAGATGCTGGAGACTACACGTGTGTGTGTGGAGACAAGAAAACTACAGCATCTCTGACAGTGCATGGTAAAATACATACATTTAGTAGGGAGTTTCTGCATTGCCATCTGTGCTTTCATGCAGGATCACAAATTGGCATCGATTCCATCTATTACTTTAGATTTTTATGATAAATGTGTCTACCACATTCTTTTACTGAAAGTCCTTCATTTGGGAATGATACATAGCATCTTACAGCCTTTCCGTTCCTGTTCTTTCACTTTAATGCAGACTGGAAACAGATACTGAAGATCTTGATGAAGTAGTAAATATCACTTTCCATTAATTAGTTTCTAGGCGTATCACTTATCAGTGAGTTTTCACCTCTTTTTCTCAGATATAATTGGAAAGTGCTCTGTTATGTTAATATAGCACTGAGAAAGACAGGTGAGAATTAAGCATTGCAGCCTGGAATTTTAAGTAATGGGGTTCCAGTTGATTGTTCATCTGATCTCAAGACAGAGCTGTGCAAGTTCTTTTAAAGCTTCCCGTCAGCTTTCTGTTGCTTACATCTTAAAATGCCTTTAAAATACACATTCCAGTGCTGAAATTATAGTTTTGCAACCCTGATTTCCTATTCATGCTGCAATGAGTAAGGCAGAGATGCCCCTAAAGTTGCTTCTCTCGTGAACTATATGTGTTAATGAAAACTTTTTGAGATCAAAGGGATTTAAGGCAATGGAGCAGTCAAGATACTGAGCTGTCAGTCCAAGGTATTTCCTCAATTTTAAAGTGAACTCTCTTCACCTGTGATCTTCAGCCCTCCCTCCACATTTTGAAAAGGAGTTGAAGAACGTGGAAGCCACTGAAAATGGCACGGCCACTTTCTGCTGTGAGCTGAACAAGCCTGCAGCTTCTGTAGAATGGAGGAAAGGAGACAGAGCCCTGGAGCCAAGTGAAAAGGTCACCATAACGTGCAAGGGCACAACCGCAGAGCTGGTGATCCATGATTTAGATCTGGCAGATGCTGGAGATTACACATGCTGTTATGGAGACCAGAAAACCACAGCTGCTCTAAAAGTGAATGGTAAAAAAAAAAAATCTTATACCCAATAAAGTAGATTATTTCCAAACAGATTAAAAAAAAAAAAAAAAAGGCAGAGTATTATTGAAATTGCAGCCTTATTTCAGATGAATTTAGCTACATGCAGTTGGATTTGTGCATAAAGCCCCGAAGGCACTGGTGAATGCCAGGCATAAGTCAGATGTTTATTGCAAAAATGACAGTTGTTCATCTTGGTTCCAACCCAGTTCTTTGATGCTCACGTTCCCAAGTAGTTGCTAAAGAAGGGAAGTCATATTTATTACTATGAAGTTGATTGTAAAGATGGTACGGTCCCAAAGCTGAGGTGGTGAGTTTTGATAAACAGTGTTGTCCTAAACATACTTTGAGAATAATTTCACAGTCTAGGGAAGGAATAATTTCACTACCAGAGCATAAATCTCATGGAAAAGTGAGATTGATGCCTCAGATATAAATTAATGTATGAGCTTTTCCAGTGATGATCAGGGTTATGATGGAACTTAAATGCCCCAGTTTGGCTTTATTTTCCATTGCAGTAGGCAATGCCCAAAGTAAGGCAGGATTCAGCCTTGCAGAGTCTGAAGAGATATCTGGTGTGGTTCTCCATTTCATGCCACAGACCATGCCATAAGAAAAAGCTCTGCCTTACGAAGACTTTCCAAAGTCGCTATCAGATGAGTCTCAGAGTTATTATCAATGCTACCTGGATTAGGAAAGGCTATGCTTGTCATACGCGGTCCACAGACCACAAGCAAGTGGTTACTTAAATGACTCCCATGGTCATACATTCTCCTCATTTTGAACTCCTCAGCCTTGCCTGCATATTTCAAGGAAGAGATGAAGAACGAGGAAGCCACAGAAGGTGGAACAGCCACGCTGCAGTGTGAGCTATCTAGGGCCGCCCCCGTGGAGTGGAAAAAGAAGCACAAAGTGCTCAAACCGAGTGAAAAATATTCTATGAGGCAGGAAGGTGCCACAGCACAACTCCTGATCCATGCTTTGGAAGTCAAGGATGCTGGGGAGTATACCTGTGTGTGCGGGGACAAGAAGACTACTGCAGTGCTGACGGTGCACGGTAAAAGAAAAAACACCAATGACAACACACTATTTTTATCCAACTCTAGCTAGAATTCTAGTTCTGTTGATTATATTAACAATATAATTGTTCACAAGCTTCCTCTCCCTGCTCTCATTGGTGCATGACTATATTGCTTTGTACCACACTGAAGGATTCCACACACTTGTGTGTTCTGTTCTATTACATACACCTGACTTGGGCATGTGCATTCCGGAAAAGAGCAATCTTAGATTTCAAGTTAGGTTAGGATGTGACAGGTTGGTATGAATAGTACAGACAAAACTTGATCTCAATGCAACTTTTTGGTGTAACTTTGATCAAGGGTTGTGTAGATTTGTATTCTGGAATTGCAGGATACTCAGCATTATGGAGTATGGGACTTCTTCATAGTCCTCAGTGAAATATTTCTTCAAACTTTCTTTGGAAGAGAGGAGAACACGATTTCCACTATTAATGCAGGACAGGAGGAAGTAGTTTTCAGCCAGCTTTCTCACCCAGAAAGTCAGTGAGTCAATGTCTTTGCTTTGCTTCCCAGACTTTTTCATTTTGATGTTTACATGCAGCACAAAGATAGGTTCCATCCTGAACCTCCAGTTTAACTGTGGAAAATAGAATTGGAAAGGGCCTCTACAGTCATCTAGTCCCAACTTATCATCCCTTACTTACACTTAAAAACCTCTAATGGTGAAGAATCTGCAGGTCTCCGGACACTCATCCCACCGCCTGTCTGTCTTTACTGCTGGGAAGTTCTTCCTAAGGCCAACAGAAACCTTTCTTGAGCTAACTTGGGTCCTTTCTTCTTGTTCCATACACTGTGGAGAGGAAGAAATCCTGTCTGTAAAACTACTTCACAGATTTGAAGTCTTCTATCACGTCTCCATCTCTATTCTCTCTTCTGGATTAAACAGCTTCTTTTCTTTCACACTTTCTTCCTAGACCATGTTTTCTAGACTTCGGCTCATCTCCATTGCTTTCTGGAATGCCTTCAGCTAATCCACATCTTTCTAGAAGCACAGTGACCAAAAACGGACCAAAGTGCTCCATGTGAGGCCTTCCAGGCTGGAGTAGGGTGGAAGTGTCTTGGTTCACATGTATTGTATCTTGCATACGACACTCCATTTTATACATCCTATTATGATTATTGCTTTCTTCATATCAGAATTGCATTTCTTGACTTGCATTTGAACTGTGATCTCCTGTAATCCCAAACCTCTCTCTGAATATTTGCTGCCTGTTATTTCTGTTATTTCCTATCTTGTGTTCATGTGGTGGATTGCTTGTAAACATATTATTTTGCACTTGCTCTTACTGGTGTGCAGCCTATTTTTTTTTTTTACCACTGTTTCATCAAGATCCTAATCCTGTTAACAAAGTGCTTTCAGTTTCTCTCCCAACTTGAGCTCCCATGCAAAGTTAGTAAGACTACTCTACATCGTTGGCGTCAGAGTTTCTGTTTTCTCTTAGCTATCATTAAATATATAAAAAAAAAGGCATTTAAACACTTCATTTTTCTGTACGCCACCAATTATCAACATAGATTCCTGAAAGAGGTAGACCAACCTCTTCTTTGTTGTTTTCCTTCCTTCTGATCAACTTACAGAATGTCATTATGTTATTTCCTTCTAGTTCAAGCTGGCCGGATTTTCTGGAATTTGCATGCTAATATTCTGACACAAACAAGAGCCACAAGTTGAACTGTGAGCAGAGGTCACCACCCAGTTGCTGGGTACAACTGCACAGAGCACACAGCTGTGTCTGGAGGCATTTGATGTCAGTCTCATTGTAGATTATCTCCCAGCTCTTCTTTCTGGTTGGTCTCTTTGCCTAAGGCCGAGTCCAGAATTTGGGAACTGCCCTGACCCTGCTGAGATGCTCAGAGAACCTGACCTTTCTGACTTTGCCTCTCTATACTCTAGTATTTCACACTGATCTAAGATCGTTATGGTCCTTTTCAACCCAGGCCATTCTATGATTCTATGTTTTATGGCTCTCTGAATTTCAGGACAATGAGGAACTTTTGACTTAGGCAGACTATTTCTGATAGTCCTTGTATCAGGATAGTCTGTGTAATTATGCCCTTAATATAGCTTCTTTGAGAAGCTTTCTACTGTCCTAAACCTTGTTCTTTAAGATTGCTTCTACTTGGTTGCATCTAACAATTCTTAAAGAATTGAAGCTTTCATTGTTTCCCACATATTTTCCTTTCGCCTTGCTCTGTCATTGCCTGTCCTAAGACCCATGAGCTCCTCTGCTTCGTAATGGGTAGCTGCCCAGTTATTCTCCACATCTGTATTCTCAAATATTTATTTCTTGCTGGTCAAAGTCTGGGCTTGGAGGTCTTCCTCTTCGACTCTTTCATACATATTCTACAACCAAAAGTGGTCCCCACCCCGTTCCAAAGACTTAGCAGACACTGTCCCATCCTACTACTCCCAAGTTATGTATTACCACATTGCCACCCAGCGTTATGCTCAGTGATTCTATTGTTTGTTCCAAGGGGGTTCAGTGTTAGGACACTCCTGAATCTCCTGATATGATAGTCTTACAAGAGATGTCCACAGTGGAGACATCCTACTTCTTTTTCCTTTCTGTTGTTACACAAGCCCTTTCAAGATGCCTGCTCTATTTTACCCATCAGCCTTTTGCAGTCATTCTAACTCTTGAGCTAGGCATCTTTAAAGCATAAATCTTTTCTTTTTTCCCTTAACTTCTTTTTTCCCAATGATAGTATAACCTTCTGTACCAATTTTCCAGGCTGAAGTATAGTGAGGAAGTTATAGTTTTGGCCATACATGAAGTCTTCCTATTCCTGCTGTTTGTCATTAACAAGGCATGGATAGATAGCGGTGAACATCACGTTAATCTTTTTGGTGGCCGAAAGTTGCATGTCATGAAAATGTTTGCTCTTTGTTTCTCAGCCCTTCCTGCTCTCTTCAAAGAAGAGTTAAGAGATGAGGAAGCCACTGAGGGTGACGTGGTCACTCTGTGCTGTGAGCTGACCAAGGCTGCACCAGTGGAATGGAAGAAGGGGCACGCCGTGCTCAAACCTAGTGAGAAATACAAAATGAGGCAGAAGGATGCTACTGCAGAGCTGGTGATCCATAACCTAGATGAGAGTGATGCTGGTGATTACACCTGTGTGTGTGGGGATAAGCAGTCCACAGCTTCCTTAGCAGTACACGGTAATCACGTTTTTCATCTAGATGTCCTCATCATCAAGCTCATGGTTTTGATTCTGTTTTGGCTTTTTTCCCCATGTTTATTGTTATCTCTGCTTACTTTCCTCTGAGTTTGACATTGCACATCATGGTCATAGTAATTAATTTGCATTTTTTTTGATCTAAGGGGAAAACCTACCCCCCTCCCCAGTTCCTAATACAAAGTGGTTTGGGACCTTATGAAATACGTAGATGTGAAAACAGACCCTAGGACATCTCCCCACTCTTGTTCCAGCTGTTCCTTCCCCCAGCTCTGCCCTTCACCCAGAGGCTGTTTGCAGCTCCATTTAACCCTCTGTCCATTGCATCCTCAGCACTGCCTGCACACATCAAGGAAAACCTGAAGGGTGAGGAAGTAACAGAAGGGCGAACGGCCACTCTGCGCTGTGAGCTGACCAAGGTTGCTCAGGTAGAGTGGAGAAAGGGAAGCACTTTGCTCCAAGCCAGCGACAAGTACAAAATGAGACAGGAGGGCACCGTCATGAAGCTGCTCATCCACGACACAGAGCTGAAAGATGCTGGAGAATACACGTGTGTGTGTGGAGACCAGGAGACAACAGCTGCCTTGATAGTGAATGGTAAAAAAAACATACCTATGTATCTGTGTCACTGTGTACTTTTTCTCCTAGCTCATCACTATTTGTTGTGTGTTCACCTGTAGCTGGATTTGGATAAATCTGTAAGCTGCCTTCAGGCTCTGGTTGCACCCAGGCTACTTTTCTGCTTCTGCCTATTTGTTTTTCCAAGTGCCCTAGGATTACAAGGAAATTGCAACTCTTTCTCCACTGAAATGTTCTCTATTTCTTTATGTACTCATCCATCATCACCTGTGTGACGTGTCATTTTTTAATGTCCTCTGTCCATTTCAAGACCTTCAGCCTTGCCTGCACTTTTCAAAGAGGAGCTAAAGAACCTGCAGGCCATGGAAAGCCAGACAGCCACTCTGCGCTGTGAGTTGACCAAGGCTTCACCTGTGTCATGGAAGAAAGGAAGCAGAATCCTCAGGGCAAGTGAAAAATACATCATGCGGCAGGATGACGTCCTTGCAGAGCTGGAAATCCATGAGCTAGATCTGCAGGATGCAGGAGATTACACCTGTGTGTGTGGAGACCAGCATACCACTGCCTCTCTGACAGTGAATGGTAAAATCACTTTGCAGATGGCTGTCCACTCTTTGATTCTCTACAGCATGCTGCTGCGGTGTGAAAAGTTCACCTATCAGCTTTTGGATTTTCCCTAGGAATTAATTTGTGTTCAGAAAAGGAGAACTTTTTGTTCTGGCATCTTTTTTTTTGGTTGATTTTCCTGAAAAGGGATCTAAGGAAGTAGCTGTTTTTGTCATGCGGACAAATGACTGTGTTGTAAATTTAAGGGCATAGAGCCAGCGAGTTTGGAGGGCATGGCAGGATGTACTGGGGCATGGCATGGGACATGTGGGGCATGGCAGGGTGTATATGGGCATGGCATGGGATATTGGGGCATTTTGAGGGCTTATGGCCCTATTTTGGTGGATCATGGCTCCATTTTGAGAACTCAGCCCAACTGCCAGGAGTTGGACTCGATGATCCTTACGAGTCCCTTCCAGCTTGGGATATTCTAGGAAATGCTCATGTTAGGCTGAGATGTTTTGGAGGGCAACCCTGTGATATATTCTTTAAGTTGCATCTTGCATCCATCCAGCCTGTGGTACTTTGACCTTCCAGCTCAGCACTTCTTTCCTTACTATCATTGGTGGATTTCATTTTCCACATCGTCACAGTGGAAACCTCAACATCTAGATTATCTGACCTGGCTGTACTTTAACTTAAATTGATAGTTAGTGATGCCAGTTACAAGTGCAGAGGTCTTAGTTTAAATACGTTGTCTATTGACTTTCCATTCCCAGCCCTGCCAGCGGTTTTCAAGGAAGAACTGAAAAATGAAGAAGTCACGGAAGGAGCATCAGTCTCTCTGCATTGTGAATTAAGCAAAGCAGCTCCAGTGCAGTGGAAAATAGGGTCCAAAGTGCTCAAAGCAAGTGACAAATACCAAATGAGCCAGCCTGGCACTACTGCAGAGTTAGTCATTCGTGACCTAGATGTAACAGATGCTGGAGATTACACTTGTGTTTGTGGTGACCAGAAGACAACAGCAACCTTAACAGTTCACGGTAAAAAGTCTTTATTAAAATTAATGGAGTTATAGATAGACATCACTCTGGATCAGAGGTTATGATCTAGGCTATCAAAAGAATGGGTTGAAAAGGGGAGGCATAAGGGGAAATAATCCCGAGCTGGATAAATAAATTAGGATTGGAATTCTGGTTTTCTGGTGACCATTGGTCCATGTTGTGTCCTTCAGCTCTGCCACCACTCTTTAAGGAAGAGCTAAAGAATGAGGAAGCAGAAGAAGGCGGAGATGTCACCCTGCACTGCGAGCTCACCAAGGCTGCTCCGGTGGAGTGGCAGAAGGACCAGAGGGTTCTCAAAGAGAGTGAGAAATACCAAATGAGGCAGGAAGGGCCCAAGGCAGAGCTGGTGATTCGTGGAGTGGCTGAGGATGATGCAGGAGACTACACCTGTGTGTGCGGAGAGCACCAGACTACCGCTGTCATAACAGTACAGGGTAAAACTGACCTGACCTGTTTCCTCACTAGACATGCCCATCCTCTGCTAGCAGGTGTTCACTTCTCCACGTCTGTTTGTTCAGCCTTATTAACTGCCCTTCCATTTGTTTGAAACAGCATTTCCTGTCTTTGATGACCTCTGATTGTAGAAGAGCATAGAGTGGTGTTTTCCATCCTTTTGTTTTTTCCTTTCCTCAAGCGCAAACCTGCTGTCCTCTCATCTTTCCCTTCTGGCTCTCCTTTTGTAGCACATAAACCCACTGTTCTTTTTCCTTTTCTGTCCTTCCTTCCTAAAGCACAATTCTGCTTGTTCTTTGCCTCTCTCCTCTGGCATTCTCAATCTGTGCCGTTTGAATGTAGGGTATAATAAGCCATATTCTGAACGTGGCTATGTTAGTTATTTCTACTATGCTGAGTGATGTTTATGTTGGTCTTTGTGCCCATAGCTACCATCCTAATGCAAAAAGATAGGTTTGCACTGGAAGTCCAGTCTTCTGGGCAGGAAAGGATAAATTCTTTGTGACCTCCTCTGGTCTCATTTAGGTGCAAGAACCAGTTGCTGTGCAACCAAAACTGATGATTCAGCTTAACATTGCTGCAGATGAGAAGTGTGCCAAATCGAGACTTCTAGCCTGGGTATTTTGATTTGGCTCCACCACCATGAGTGAGTCGTTAAGTCTGAGATCTGAGTTATCCAACCTTGTGAAATGGATGGAATATCCCATCATCTCACCTAGTTAATTAGAGGGTCGTACGTGAAGTTCACCACATTTGTTTTGAGGACGCGTCTTGCAGAATTAAGCAAGCAGGTGAAGTGTGTTCTGAGATGGGAATGCAGGCTTAGGATTCAGCATCTGGAGACTTTCTCTGGGGTCAAGAGGCATCTGTGAGCCCTGGCTGTATCTTTTCAATGACACCTCAAGGAACAAGGAATGATGTTGGGGAAGGAGTTGTGCCAACACTCGGAGCCCAGCAGGGCTGCTCTATAAGTAGGAAAAGATGGTCTTTGTGGAAGATGTTATCACATGCATGAGCTAGGGAGCTCAAAGGTGCTGCTCTTGGTTCTTCTTATAAAGAAAATGGGAGAAAGCAGAGATACATCTCTTGGCTACAGTGCAATTATGCTAGTAGGAAGCCAACATAAACCCCAAAGAATTAAATGTATGTATTCCCACTAGGATGTCTGCGTTTCTCTTTCCTCTCTTTGCTGCTAATGCTCTGACCTTCCGTAACCTTCACAGACATACCCCATCACTTCCCACTCCAGGAAATATCCTCAGTTTGTAATACATTTTACCTGCATCCTTCAGCTGTGCCTCCATTTTTCCAAGAAGAGCTGACCAGCGAGGAAGCAGAAGAAGGTGGAACGGCCACTTTGCACTGTCAGATCAGCAAGGCTTCTGCCCCTGTTCAGTGGAAGAAGGGCCATCGCATCCTCACCCCGGGCAGCAAGTACAGCATGAGCCAGGAAGGCTGTGTTGTGGAGCTGGTAGTTCGCAATTTAGACTTGAATGACACTGGAGAGTATACCTGTGTTTGTGGAAACAAGACCACTACAGCTGCCTTAACAGTGCATGGTAAAGTAACCCTTGGGACTAAGGTTCTCTGCACCTTAGACCTGCCCATGTCTCTATTGTTGTAGTCTCCTCCCACTCCCGTTCTGATTGCTTGGACTTTTGTTTTCCATTGGAGGTAGCTTATATGCTTCTTCCTACTCTTAGAAATGGGAAAAGCAGTGCCTGTTGGTATCTGTCCTCCTCTGCTCTCCTGGTTCTTCTCGCTTTCCTTACCCTGATGCAGTGTCCAAGGAAGATGTTTCCATTGTGTTCCTCTGACCCGTGCCATGCATCCTTTCCTACTGGACTTCAACTAGCTGATTTTTTTCAGCCTCTATATGGTAATTCTTTTACTCTTCAGCACTGCCTCCAGAATTCAAGACCGACCTGAAAGACCTAGAAGCTGTAGAAAGTGGGACAGCTACTCTGCACTGTGAGCTGACCAAACCTGCTGCGGTGGAGTGGAAGAAAGGGCAGCAGGTGCTCAAAGCAAGCAAAAAGTACAAAATGAGTCAAGATGGTGCTGTTGCAAAGCTGATTATCCATGATCTGGATGAAGAGGATGCTGGAGATTATACCTGTGTGTGTGGAGATCAGCAGACAGCAGCCACTTTGACAGTCAATGGTAAAACAAACAAGCAAGCTGCATTTTGTATTTTACTTGTGTTTCATTGTCACATACAGAGAAGACATGGCTGTGACTCGTAAGGAAAGTGCGTGCAATAGCATGGCCTGTACAGCCTAATAGAGTGACTAGGTAGAAAATGGGATATGTGATGCAGAATGAAATGCATTGTCTCAGTCTCTTAGTGTCAGGGTAATTGTAATCTCTCCTGCACGTGTTCTGCCCTGAGAGGGGATCCGAACGCTTACAGATCTTGCTGATCTCTGGAATATCTCTTCAGCAGTGGGAGAAATATTCTGCTATTTTTCAGTCTTAGATTGGATGAAGCTAGAATGACCTTTGTGGCAAGTGTAACTTCTTGAAATTGATTTCTTCTTGTCCTGCAGATCTTCCTGTTATCTTTCTGGGGAAACAGCTTTGTACTTTGAATCGAGAGCATTGGGATTTAGAGCCATCTGCAAATAAGCTCTCTTGGTGTTTCCATTTTCTTCCTGCTTTCTCTTTCCCAAACCCCAACTGCAGCATGTTGCAAGTTGTATTTCTGTTTTATAGCCTTACCAGCACTTTTCCAACAAGAGCTTCAGAATACTGAGGCAGAAGAAGGTGGGACAGTGACCCTGAGGTGTGAGCTTACCAAACCCAAGGCTCCAGTAGAGTGGAGGAAAGGAGATGTTACTCTCTACCCTGGTTTGAAATACGAGATGAAGCAGCAGGGCTCCTCTGCAGAATTGGTCATTTATGACTTAGAATTGGATGAATCAGGAAAGTACACCTGTGACTCCGGACATCAGCAGACGACAGCTGTGGTAACTGTACATGGTAGGCAGAGTGCTGACCCTTGGCTCAATAGAGATGAAGTGAAAGGAGCACCTTTTAGTATCTCTACAGATATTGATTTGTTTTACTCTCTGCCAGTATATGTTTTCTCCCTCAGCCTGACACATGGTCAGGACAAAGAAGTTCTGCTTGCAGCATTGGGAGTGGTTAATCAGCATCAAAGCAATGTAATGTTGTCATGATGTCAAAGCGTGATGAGCCCTCCTGCCCTATGGGCACAGAACGTGTGGCTGCGTATGGTAATTCATGAAATGGATAACAGGAAATAAATTAGGCAGATTGATTCTTTGGGATTGCTGATTGCTTCATTAGGCATAAGAGATGCAGAATTGGTTGTAATGCCTGATTGGGATGATAATGAATACAGCAATTGGTGGATAAAGGTTTTTTGTAATACATGAATGTAGTGTGTTATTACTGGAGACTTTCTGGATACAACCCACGAGTGAAAGCAATTGCATCCACATGTTTTCCTCAGCCCTTTCTGCCATTGCCTGAAACTGTGTTCTCCCATCTGTTTATCACTTCGTTGCCAGCTCTTACCATATTGCTGCTGCTTATGTTTTGAATGCTGTCTTGGTCTTCTATATACATTGATGGAAGTATATAGGGCATGCCCTATATGGGGAGGGAGGAATACTCTTAGCTCAATATTGCAAACTCCCAGACTTTCTATGAGGAACAAGGGTCCAAGTAGAGGGAGCATGTCCTGCTGTGTCCTGGCAGTCATTGGCTGAAACACCCCTAGTTGGCACGGAGAGACTTCCACAGGAAAGTCTGACAATGTCAGATGGCTCACCAGGCCATGCTGGGGTCTGCTCTTTCCTAACTCTTTCCTAGCTCCACTGCCTGTCCTCAGCTCTTGGTTCATACAGTGCTTCAAGAAAGATGATGCCAAGAAGGGGAACAGCAGCGCAAGGATTTTGGAATCATTAGAATTAGGCTGTTTCAGAAGAATGATGGTAGGATTGGGTCGTTTTTGGACTGAACCACTCTTAAAACATTTTCCTCTCAAATTTTGCAGCACTGCCTGTCACATTTAAGCAAATCCTCCAAAATAAGGAATCAGAGGAAGGAAGTACAGCTACTTTCTGCTGCGAGCTGTCAAAACCCAATGCTGCAGTGGAATGGAGGAAAGGAGGAGTGGGGCTGCAGCCTGATGAGAAATATGAGATGAGGCAGAGGGAATGCCTGGTAGAGCTCTTAATACATAACCTCCAATTGGAAGATACAGGAGAATAAAGCTGTGATACTGGGGATCAGGAAACAAAGGCATCTTTACATGTGAAAGGTACGTGGTGTGAGCTAGCTCAGAAAGCAATAGATTTCATCTTACACAAACCAACATCTTGAATAGGACTACCTGCCTTTTTTCTTTATAAATATTTCCAAAGAAAATGAACGAGGATGATACCTTCTTCTTCCAGTAGTGTGTCTGAGTCTTGATTTCTAAGAAGAAATTCTTTCTGGCTCTACGGTGGAAGAGAAATAAAAGAGAGAGCAATGTTTTAATGTAACGTGTGAATATTTCATGTGGTATGTGATTTAAGTATTTCAAAAAAGAATTCCTTCCAAATCCTGGAAAGAGAATGACAGCAACCTTCCTGCTCTGTTGAGGCTGTTCATGGAGTTTTCAACTGTTTTACTCCCGAGATCTTTGTGACATCAACTGAAGGGTGAATTCATTCAAATAATTCAACACTGGGAAGGATTGAAGTCAAGGAATGAAGGGAGGAACCTTTGTTAGTGCTGATGGTTGCTCCTCGTGCAGAAATATCTGCTACCACAACCAGGCTTATTAGAAAACATGGATCTTGCCTTGGAGCGTAGCACTTGCAGAGCACAATATCTTGTTCCCCCAGGTGTCAATCTAGCCGTGTTAACCAGGACTTGATTCAGGCTTGAATAAAAGCTCCTGTTCTTTGTTGTTTTCATTCTCCTTTAGCCCTACCAGTTCTTTTCAAAAAGGAGCTCAAGGACGAGGAGGTTGAAGAAGGAGCCGAGGTGAAATTCCAGTGTGAGCTGACAAAGGATAATGCAACAGTGGAGTGGAGGAAGGGCACCATGGAGATCTTCCCATGCTCCAAATATGAAATGAAATTAAGTGGCCGCACAGCTGAGCTTGTGATCCATAATGCAGAACCAGAGGATGCTTCTGATTATACATGTGATACAGGAGACCAGCAGAGCACAGCCGTCCTCAGAGTGAATGGTTAGCATTGCACCAAGATGGAGCAGAGGATAAAAGGGATTTGTGAAGCTGTGTAGATAACATTTTGTTATTCCCTGCTGACAAAGCCCCCCCGGAAAGTAAGATAAGGAGGGAAGGTTTATGAGGTGTCTAGTCATAAACCAGAATACAGAAAAGTGAATCTTTTGGGACAGGTGGATAGAATGGCTATTTAAGCCCGTGTAGTTCTTAACTTTTGGCATTCATTGCTGGGTCGCTCAGCTCAATGACTGGTTGCAAGCCATTTACAAAAAGGCATTTTTAAAATGGACTGTTTTCAGTTCTTCTGAGGTCCTCCCATGAGGATCCCACGAACAGTATTTTTAGACAAAGCAGAGTTATGTCTGCACATAGTCAGCACTGGTGACATGTCTGTGGTTGTCTCTGACATTTGGGTGGAACTTGAGGCTTTCATCTAAGCCACGACGTTCCAAACTATGTTCGCTGTGGGCTGAATCCAACCTGGGAAGAAGCTGCTGTCCCAGTGACAGGTGAAAGAGTGCTCCCTTTACATGCAGCCTAATAAGGCTTAGATAACAGAACCACAAGCACTGAGCTTTCACAACTGCTCACACATCCATGGGATGGATATTCTCTTCTTGTTTCCATCAGTGGTGAGCTGTGGTCTGGGCTGTTCCCATCTGTGTGCATATCATCTGGAAGGATGTTCTGCTGCTCATGTAGGGTCTGGAGGTGATGGTAGAGAAATGAGATGTGCTCAAATCTTTATAACTGCTGTTAGAAGACAAAGATTTATGCTAGTTTTAACCAGAAAGTGACACGTTCTGCTCAGTCAAGATCTTTTTGTGTGGGAGTTTTCAATATCCAGAGCAGATCATAGAGGATATAATGGAAGATGCCCTTGACTCTATTGAGAACAAACACATTTGGGGAATCTTCTCTACCTGTCTGGATATACAGAACTTAAGTATCATATATCCACTTAAAGCAAACTTGTTCTGCAGCTTCAGATCTCAAGTGCCTTGTGCTGAGTTGTCCAAACCTGACATTCATTCATCCAAGCTAACAGTACATGCACTCATTGCCTTTCTCACTTTGCAGCCATCAAGCCCCAGCTGAAGCAGCAGCTGAAGAATGAAGAAGTGGAGGTGGGAGGGACGGCTAAGCTGCGCTGTGAGATTTCTATAAGCCAAGCAGAAGTAGAGTGGAGGAAAGATGGAGTCGTGCTTCACTCAAGTTCCAAGTATGAAATGTGGCAGCAGGGCACCATCCGTGAGCTGCATGTTCACCATTTGGAGCCTGGCGATGCTGGAGAATACTCCTGCAAGGTTGGAGATGAGACAACCTCTGCGAAGCTGACTGTGAAAGGCAAGAGATGCTTACTGGAGCAAGGGGATTTTCACTTTAAGATGCTAAGATTTGGAAACATCCCTGCTACTATTGTGTTAAATGCACATAGGGCACAGGAAGGGTCTTGTGAAGTAATATGAAATCTTGTTGTCTATGACTGAAGTGAGGCAAAGCATCCCTTGGTGGGTAGGCGAGGATAATGCAGCTGTAATTTTTGACTCAGGGCTTGAAATGTTTGCTTGGCATGTGAGTGAGCAGATGGTTCACCCCTAGCTTCCAGTCACATGGCGGCATTACAGGCAGAGCTTGCTTTCAGGTTGGACCAATAGTGTGGAACAGCCACCTCTAGCCACACCACGGGCTCATCACTGTTACAGATGCTCTGTATGCTGTGCCCAGCTGCACCATTTTTCATGCAGAGGATGACTTCAGTGGAACAAATGTGTATTCTCTGTGCTCAGATGGAGACTGCTGTGCTTCTGTTTAGTATGTTCACCAGATTCAGGGAGAAGTCCCTGCCTGTTGCAGGCTGTCTGTGTGATCATTGCACAGATCTGCAGGTGCCCAGCTGTCCTAGAATCAGGACTTGAGCAAAACAAAGCACAAACAGCCTGTGCACTGATCCAGTGAGCCCTGCTGTGAGCACTGTGCCACCCAGATACCCAGAGAATAAGCAATTATTTGCAAAAAGGCAGGAGAGGGGATCAATATTTAATGTTGTTCTGTGAAGATATCTACAAATGTAACAAATTTCAAAATCCCGACTTTCAAATCTGGCATCCAAGCCTTATTCACCCAGTTCCAGTATCAAAAGTGTAATTAAAAAAAAATAATCAATACACAGCACATCTCTGAGAGAGAACAAATGATAAAACCACTAACTGAAAGATCACAGGATTGGAGGGGTTGGAAGGGACCTCAAGAGATGGAGTCCAACCCCCTGATAAAGCAGGTACCCTAGGGTAGGTCGCACAGTTAGGTGTCCCGTTGGGTCTTGAGTATTTCCATAGAAGACTCCACAGCCTCTCTGGGCAGCCTGTTCAGTGCTCCGTCACTCTCACCGTAAAGAAGTTCTTCTGCATATTAGTACTGAACTTCCTATGTTCAAGTTTTAGGCCATTGCTCCTTGTCCTATTACTCTGCACCACCAAGAAGAGCCTGGCCTCGTCCATTTGCCTCCCACCTCCCCATAGATATTTATAAATATTTATCAGATTCCCCCCTAGTCTTCTTTTCCCCAGGCTGCACAGACCCAGGTTACTCAGCCTTTCCTCATACAGGAGATGCTACAGGTCCTTTATCATCTTTGCAGCCCTCTGCTGGACTCCCTCTGAGAGATCCCCGTCTTTTTTGAACTGGGGTGCCCAGAACTGGACACAGTAGTTTAAACGTGGCCCCACCAGGGCAGAGTAAAGGGGGAGGATCACCTCCCTCACCCTGCTGGCCATGCTCTTTTTAGTGCACCCTGGGATCCCATTGGCCTTCTTGGCCATAGGGGCACACTGCTGGCTCATGGCCAACCTGTCATCCACCAGGATCCTCAAGTCCTTCTCCGCAGAGCTCCTCTCCAGCAGCTCATCTCGCAGCCTGTACTGATGCACGCAGTTATTCCTCCCCAAGTGCAATACTCTACACTTATTCTTGTTAAACCTCATCAGGTTCCTCCCTGCCCAACTCTCCAGTCTGTCCAGGTCAAATGGTAATGGCCATATAACTACATACACTGAAAGGAATCAAATGACAGAGTTCGAAACATAATTTGAGAGGCTGTGATATCTTCATCCTTGGAGGAAGTCAGTAAAACTCAGCTGGACACAGCACTGAGCAACATGCTATAAGCTGTCCTTGTTCTGGGTAGTGGCTGGACCAGATGAGTGCCCGATGTCCTTTCCAACCTGTATTAGTCTGTGAGAGGTAACGGCCTTGTGTTGCACCAGGGCAGGTTCATGTTGGATTAAAGAAATATTCTCCAAAAGAGTGGACAAGCACTGGTACAGGCTGCCCAGGGAGGTGGTGGAGTCACCATCCCTAGAGGGGTTCCAGAACTGTGGAGATTTGGCATTTGGGGACATGGTCAGTGGGCATGGTGGGGGTGGGTTGATGGTTGGATTTGGTGATCTTAGAGGTCTTTTCCAATGATTCTATGATTTGGTCCATGTTTTCCATTTTATGTGTTGACTGTTTGCAGAGCCTGATGTGACCATTGTGAGTCACCTAAAGGACATGGTGGTGTTTGAAGGGGATGATGTCACGTTCCAGTGCCAGGTGTCTCACGAGAATGCAAGGGATGTAGAATGGAAGCTACAAGATGTTGCTCTGCAAAACAATGAAATGAATGAGATCTCGGTGGAGAAAGGAAAGATCCACAAGCTGACACTGAGGAAGGTGACTGAGCAGGACATTGGCACCATCACTTTCCGAGTGGGACCCTACACGTCCACAGCAGAGCTCACAGTAAAAGGTAAAGCACTCGGTGATGCAGTGAAGATCTGTGAGAACAGGTGACGTTTTGCTTTTGCATATACTAACGAATTTAAAGCCGTTGTTCACTTCTTGTTAGCTCATGTTAGCAGTGTGCTTGTGCTTCAGAGCACGCGTGGTGCACTGTGTTCTCATATGCTGTCATCACTAGGGATGGAAAGTGGAGAAATCACCAGTTTCAGCATCCTGAAGCTAAGTATTTGTGAGCGGGTTTCATCAGAAAACCATTCACTTCTTTTAACCCCTCCAGCTGTCGTTTTTTAACAATAGGGAAGCAAAATAAAGGCGACTGTTAATTCCTTCACTATGCTTGTAATTTCAGTGCCACCTCCAGTCTTTAAGAAGAAATTACAGAACACAGAACTCCAGGAAGAGGAAACAGCTGTCCTGCACTGCGAGCTCTCCCAGCCTAATGTTGCTGTGGAGTGGAAGAAGGATGCCCAGGTGATTTCCCCAAGCTCCAAATATGAAATCAGACAGGAGGGAACAATCCACACTTTAAAGATTTATCACTTAAAACCGGAAGACTCAGGCAAATACACCTGTGATAACGGGAATGAGCAAACGACAGCCACTTTAACTGTTAAAGGTAGGTTGGTTTGCTTTGTTTTGTTTTTAAGATGAGAAGCTCCTTCCACTCTCTTGGCAATGAGTGAGTGTTATCTACAATCTTGGCTTCAACTTTACTGACACAAAGCAGCTGAGTCCTTTTGCTTTCAGAAGTTAAGTCCTCCTGTCCCAGGCATAGTAGCTTCTTCCACTGTTCTAAACCCAAGGCTCTCTTTATGCTCGCTCAGAAGACCAACCCCGGAACTAAAGTTATAATGATACCATTTTGTTTCTCAGCCATCTTTATTTTTTGAGCTGTGGTCCCAACTGGGCAAAGGGTGCCTAAGATTCAAAGTGCTCAAAGTTACCTGGGCTCTCAATTCCAGCTGAAGAGCAAGGTACCTAAAGAAGTTTAGTGCCTACAGTCTTAAAAACAAGTTAAATGTGCCAATATATCAACTTAAAAAAATCTACCCTGCTACAGATACAGTCTTTTCCTGAGCTACAAGATCAGCTAAAATAAAGAGGAGCCAGGAAGTTCTTGTGAAGTGTCATCTTTTGAAATATCTCTTGAGGACGTATTGCCCGTGATGGACGTGGACCTGCTCACTATCACACTAAATCCAGGATCCAGCAATGCCAGAATATTTGTATTGTAAGCCCATCTTCTGACAGTGGCTGTCCTGCTGTGTTTCTGTGTGTTGCCACAGCAATCCCAGCACTCTTTGAAAAGAAACTCCAAAACCAGGAAGCTGAGGAAGGTTCTACAGTCACCCTTCATGCCGAGCTCTCCAAACTCGATGTACCAGTGAGGTGGAACAAAGGGTCAGTCTTGCTCCAGGCCAGCAACAAGTATGAGATGAAGCAGATGGGCTCTGCTGTGGAGCTGATCTACAGCTGAAGGATGCTGGAGACTACACCTGCAATTCCGGCCATGAGCAAACTATGGCATCCTTGGTAGTGAAAGGTGAAACGAGCTTTCACTTCACCTTTTGGGGAGCTCTAGGTTAATTTAGGGATTCTATATCTAAGATTTAGGAACACTGTCACAGAGAGTTTGTTCCTTTTTTTGTGATGAGGGTTTCTCATTCAACAGGAATGCAGCTGGCAGACTAAATCTTCACAAAGCTTGTCTGCCAAGACATTACTTCTGTTCTCCTTTTTCCTTTCTTGGATCCTAAGAGTCATGGAACTGCAGGAGTTAGCTGCACAATGGGATGCCCTTCCTGCAAATGCAACTGTACAAACATCTGACTCAAGCTATTGCCTAACTGTCCCATGGAATACATCATCCATTCCTATGCCATCTGCAAGCACCTTCATGCCTCTCTCTTCATATATACATCACTCAGTTCCTATGAATTAACTGTTTTCTATAATCCCATCCCCTACCTTTGTATGTCTCAGTTCAGTAATTTCTGTGGAGCTACCACGGTTCTTTTATGCAACTGGGCTCAAGGAACACAAGTTCTACACACTGTGTGTAAATCAACCCACAAAAGCTCTGTCTAAACCCACCAGTGTTTACACATGCATACAGGAATGTCCAGACATCGTTTCTCTTCTGGGTCCAGTTTCCAAATGAAAGGCTTTATATCACAATCTTTTTCCATGCGCCCTTCTGTATAGCCAAGAACTTGGATATCAGGGATAGGCATTTGATTGTGGCTTTGACATGCCCATTTGGAGATGCATACACTTCAGGTGCTCAAGAGTCAACAACTGTGGCCACTCAATTGTAAAGTGAAACGTATTCCCAGAGGTGGTCAATGTGCACAGCGCCCACTGGGGAGTGCAGAGTGCTCAGTGCTCCTGGAAATCTAGTGCTTTTTCATCATTCCTCTTTTGTGCCTTCAGGTCATTGACTTTTAATCAAGTTTGGAATGGCCCTACAGTTTCACTAAATGCAGTCAACAATGAAACTGTATTTTCCTCTGATTTCTCTTGGTTTAGCTTTGCCAGTAATCATCACAAAACCACTCCAGAACCAGCAAGCTGAAGAAGGTGGCACCATCACTTTGAGCTGTGAAATCTCAAAATCAGATGCCACTGTGCAGTGGAAGAAGGCTGGGAAAGTGCTGCGACCCAGCGATAAATACAAGATGCACCAAGCCGGGCCCATGGCTGAGCTGATGATTCTCAACTTGAGTGAAGCTGATGCTGGGGAGTACATGTGTGATACAGGGGACCAGCAAACCACTGCAGTTGTGCATGTGAAAGGTAGGACTTCGTGTGGGGAAGAGCTGAACAGAGCTCATTACTATGGCAGTGACACGTGATTAAGAAATTTGACAGCTTGACGTTGTCCTGTGCCCAAACTGAGTCATAGGGATTTTGGAGATAAGGGTGGTTTCAAGGGAACAGAGCCGGTTGTTTCTAGGGAATCAGAAACAGGTCTTTAATCATGACCTCGTGGTTTTATGTTAATGTCAACCTCTCAAATCTATTGACAGTGTTTTCACAATGCATATATTGTATTATAAACGTCATGTGTCTTGTGGATATTAGTTCTTTCAAATATACTGTCAAGAATGAGTATAACACAATGTTTAACCTGGAAAAATAGGAAGTATCACTTGAACGTAGCTATCAAACTTTGTTGACTTTTCCATAAAGAACCAGCAGCAACCATAGTGGAGATGCTGAAGGACGTCACTTCATATGAAGGGGAAGATGCAGTGTTTGAATGCAGACTGTCCCAGGAAACAACTCAGGATGCTCAGTGGTTCCTTGGCGATGTTCCCCTGCAATCCAATGAAATGAACGAGATCAAAGTCCAAGGGACGCGTCACACTTTGATCCTGAGGAAGGTGACACTAGAAGACTGTGGACCCATCAGCTTCAAAGTGGGGCAGCATACCACAGGGGCACAGCTAACAGTCCAAGGTGAGCTACTTACCAAAAAGAATGATTTAGAAAGTATTAGTAAGCACTGTCAGTGTTGCCTTAGCTTTTGGAGAAGTGTATTTTGGAGGAAGGGTCTCTGCAAATCTTGGGAGGTTCATCTAACACACTCTAGGCATTTAAGAGTTAGATATGCACGCCTTAGCCAGTCATTTCAGACCTTTTTATAGTCTGTGGAGTGAAGCAGAAATCCTTTGAGTGCAAGTCAACCTATCCCCAAACAAGCATCTAAGATGCATCAAAATCAATGCTGAAGAACATCAAGAATAGTTTCTGAATTCATTTCCCACTTGTGATGTTTTCAGATCCTTGCCCTGAAAACAAAACAAAACAAAATCAGTTATTCTGATTTGGAAAGGTTGGCCATGTCAATGCCTTATCTTGTTTACTCCTCTTCCATCTGGTTCCAAATGCAAGCAGCACAGAATCACAGGGGTTGGAAGGGGACCTCTGGGGATCATCAAGTCCAACCCCCCCAAAAAGCAGTAGGTTGCACAGGAAAACATCCAGGCGGGTTTTGAACATCTCCAGAGGAGACCATAAGCGCACAGTTCCAATCTCAGGCCAGTGCTGGATTCCACAAGTGCAGCAGTGTTTGCATCTCTTCTCCGCAGCTGCTCCGATCACCTTTGTGAAGGCCCTCCACAGCCTGGAGCTGCAGGAGGGTGGCACAGCCCGCTTGTGCTGCGAGGTGTCCCGGCCCGATGTCCCGGTGCAGTGGAAGAAAGGCACATCTGACATCCACTCCAGCCAGAAGTGCAGCATCAAGCAGGATGGGAATGTGCACACGTTGGTCATTCACGATTTGGACTGCGGGGACTCAGGAGAATACAGCTGCCACACAGCTGATGGGAAGACCACTGCCAGACTAGAAGTTAAAGGTATGATTTCCTCTTTGCTCAGCAGCTCTGAGACAGCAGCTGAAGGTGCACGTTGCACTCTTTAGAGCATTATAGTATGAGAAGGGCACTGAGGCTCTGGAATAAGTGGAGGAGAGGTCACAAAGTTTGTCATGGGACTGGAGAAGGTGAAGAATAAGGAGAGGCAGGGGCAGCTGGGTTTGTTCAGCTTGAGGAAAAGAAGGTTCAAGGGGGACCTCATTGGTGTCTGCAAATGTCTGTTGGGGGTCTGTAGAGAAGAGAGAGACACTTTTATTAAGGTGTGCAACAAACTGATGAGAGACAAGCACAAGTTAATCAAGAGAAATTCAGATTAGGGAAGTAAAACACACCTTTTATGATGAGGGGTAGTCAGATGATGGAGCTGTGACACAGAGAGGTGGAGAAATTCCCTCCTTGGAAGACCTCCAGAGATCCGCCCAGCCTTAACCGTTGCCTAATTGATCCTTTCCTGCATGATCTGAAATTGTTCTTGAAATGGTGAGGCTTTGGGTCAGCAGGAATGTATTATTTGAGAACTTCTATCCATTCCATTGTCTTATTTTTGGATGAAAAACCATTTGGGCTTCAAAAAGGATTATTGAAATTAGTTGGAAATTCTTTTTGAAAAAACATTTAGGATAAAGGGAAAGAAATGCAGCTAGTGTAGAATTGGATTTTTTCCTCCTGGTTAACCCTTCTCCCTTTTCCTCCTCTGTCTGGCTTGGAAATAGACATGTCTCTTACCCAGGTAAACAAAGCCAGAATTGTACATGAACTTCATGAATGGCACTACCACTCCAGTTCTTACCAGTACCTTGTCAACAAAACAGTCCTATGTTTTCTATCTGTGTTTTGCCTGTTTGTTCTCTTTGAACCATTCCCACCTTGAAGCCCTCCCCGTGCTTTTCAAACACCGGCTGGAAAAAGAGGAGGTGGAGGAAGGGCGCACTGCTATGTTGCACTGTGAGCTGACGAAACCCAACGCGCCCGTGGAGTGGAGGAAAGGAGATATGGTGCTGCACTCAGGTGACAAGTATGAGATCCGGCAGGAGGGGACACATGTCGAGCTCTTCATCTACGATGCCGAGGCTCAGGATGCGGGTGATTACACGTGTGACTCAGGGGATCAACAGACCACCGCATCGCTGCAAGTCAAAGGTAGGGGAAGCCTTGCTGGAAGGCAGAAAAGCTGTGGCTGCCTTCTATAGAACTGAAATCATAGAACCATAGAATCACCAAGGTTGGAAAAGGCCTCCAAGATCATCCAGTCAGACCATCCGTCTATCACCAGTATTGCCCACGAATGGAAATTTAATCACTGACATTCTGTGAATTCATAAGGAAGGGTTTTGATCCTAAATCTGCTCCTTAAAGAAGAATGCAGGTCCATTTTAAATGAAGCCGTCATAGCTATTTGTGCCTGAGCAGCACTGGATATGTGGCTCTGTGTCTTTTTCTACTGGCTATTCTTCTGGACTGCATAGTTTTATTCAATCTGTACTGAGTGCTGTGTATTTTAACTCGGGCAGCAAGATCAAGCTTCTAGATCCTGAGCTTAGCACCCCATAACCAGCGTTCTGCACTACTAGAAAAACACTGAGGGGCTGGAGAGTGTCCATGGAAGGGCAAGAAAACTGTGAAGGGTTGGGAGCACAGTCCTATGGGGAGCAGCTGAGGGAAATGGGGTTCAGGCTGGAGAAGAGAAGGCTGAGGGGAGCTCTTACCACACTCTAGAACACCCTGAAAAGAGATTGTAGTGAGGTGATGGTCAGTTTCTTCTCCCAGATAACAGTGAGAGAATGAGAAGTGATGGCCTCAAGTTGCACCATGGATGGTTCAGGTTGGATTTTAGGAACAACTTCTCCCAAAGAGTGATAATATGTTGGCACAGCTGCCCAGGGAGGTGGTGGGGTCACCATCCAAGGTTCTGGAACACCTCCGGGAGATGTGGCACTGAGGGATGTGGTCAGTGGGCATGATGGGGTGGGTTGATGGTTGGACTTGGGGATCTTAGAGGTCTTTTCCAACCTGAATGACTTTATGATTCTTCTCAGTGTGTTGTTTCAATGATTAAATATCCAAATGCTGCTATTGGTAGTTTTTTTCCTCTAATTGTTTACACTGAATATTGTGGGTATGCACAGGTGAAACCCCTTACCTCAGCCTGTGACCTCTGCCAGTCCTATATTGAGCAGTGGTCATCTTTACATCATCAGTGTCCAGGGCACAGTCCCAAAGTCCCACTCTGGGCTTGGCATTGCCCCTCAGGGAACTGTGGTTCAGAAAGGTGGGGAATGCCAAGCTGCAGAAAACTGCATGCAAGTCCCTCACCTCTGGGCACTGTCACTGTTGAGACTGCTTCTCCACTGCAGTACTACCTGTGCTGTTTAAGGAAGAGCTGAAAAATGTGGAGTCTGAAGAAGGGGGAACAGCTATCTTGCACTGCGAGATTTCCAAGCCAGATGCTCCCGTTGAGTGGAGAAAAGGAGGGGTGGTCATTCAGCCCAGTGAGAAGTATGAAATGAAGCTGAAGGGCTGCACTGCAGAGCTGATCATCCACGGCGTGGAGCTCAATGACTGTGGGGATTACACCTGTAGCACTGGATATGAGATCACCACAGGTTCTGTGTATGTGCAAGGTAAGATGAAGGCTGAAGGGAGTGCCCTGGTTTTGCTGCCTGAATTTTTTTCTCCACAATCTTTGGCAGTAACTGTCCAAACTTGCCTCAGATGCAAACCAATGGAATTCAGTTCGTTTTGTCCCTGATTTAAGTGACAATACAAACATTTACTTTCAAGTTGAGATCCGATTAATGCTTATGAATTACCACAACTCAGGGCAGTGACTGCACTGTGCACCAAAGGTGGTGCTGCTTAAAAACCATTTGGCTGGACCAACTATTACAAAAAATACTGAATATCTGATGTTTTTCATTATGGCTTCTATCATTGCTGATATGTTTTACTTTTTTAGCATACTGAACGTAAACATCCCATTTAAATGTTAAGCTTCCCATCTGCCTCGCACCACCTACAAATGTCAATGCAGATGGTTGCAACACACAGGAACTCCTCATGGGACATTGTCCTTGCAATAAAATAGCGTTTGCAGACATTCATGCTACCCTACGTGTGGAAGGGTAGGAGAAAAATTAAGCTTATTTTTAACCCTGGGACTGCATTACAACTTTAATTCTCCTGGACAACGTGCGCTGTTGCTTAGGGTTAGTTCTACAGGAAGGAACTTGTGTATGTTTATGCTTTTCTTTTCCTTTGGCACCTTCTCTTGCTCTGTTATGCAGAAGAAGAAGCAGTGATAGTTTCTGGTTTAAAGAACACAGACGTCTTTGTGGGTGAGTCGGCCACTTTCACCTGCGAGCTGTCGCACCCAGGCGTGAAGAACGTGCAGTGGTGGCTCGACGGATCTCCCCTTCACAACAACTTTGTGACTGAAATCTCTGAGCAGGACGGGATAATCCACACTTTAACACTAAATGACGTGGCGTGCCACGACTCAGGCACTGTCACCTTCAGAGCTGGCTCTCTTATATCTTCAGCTAAATTATTAGTCAAAGGTATTTCGTTGTTAGAAAGACAGAGATGGCCACCTCTGGAATTGCTCAGTGTGCAAGTGCTTCTGCCTCCCTGGCTACCCTTACTAAATCTCTCCACAATTTCTCTGTGGCACGATAGTCCTGCAGCTCTGCGCTTCAGCAGGGCAGCCATATTCACTCCAGAAGTCTTGTAGGTACAACCACGTCAACGCTTCAATGGTTGAGGTGAGGGAGGGTTGTAGGGCCAGGACTACTGCTTGTACTGGACATCTCAATAGAGCTGAACCAATACAGGAGAAGAAACTGTGCTTTCACCTCAGCGGTAGTGCCTGAATTTTTTCATCTCCCTTCAGCTTTTTTCCTTATAATACCACAATTAACCAAGACAAGGCCTTGTGCTCATATGCTGAAGGCTTCAGAGCTCACTCTTGAAACCAGATGGTATATGACGTTGCTGCATCACAATGGCAAAGTGGGCAGCATTTGTTGATTGCCAGAATGCTAATAGTCATCATTGTACTAGCAAAGTCTTGTCTGTTGGATGAATGTTGTTTCTCATTTGGTAAGGGTAGCCACAAACTGCAAATAACACTGAGCTCCGGACTTCATGGTAAAGCAAGCTGCTTCCTGTTCAGTTCTTTTATAGACATTGGGAGAAGTTGTTATTTTTTGGAAAAAAGTAACACTTATTCCTTGCTTGGAAATGGGATTTTTATATAAAGAGATAGAAGGCATTAGATGTTCTTTATTAAAATCTTCTCTCATGCTGTAACTATTCACCATAATGATCCACAATATGGCACTGAATCAGAGATTGATGTCTCCTTCTCTGTCTCATGGTGACCCTCGTGCATTCAGAAGAATTGTCTCCATGCAGTGATAAAATGCCAAACTATTTGTTTCTAGCGTCAGAATAGTGCAGCATCGAGGCAGTGTGTAAAACCCAAGAAACACCTGTCCATGTGAATAGATTTTGAGTTTCACATTTCCAGAGGCAAAACGTGGTTCTAAGCTTTCTAGGCAAAGAACTCCACTGGGCATAAAGCATAAAATAAAACCAAATGCATCAATTAGGTATTCTGTTCAGCCAAATAAGGATGATCTCACCCAAGCCCATAGCTCACGCCTTCTACACATGTGGATACTTTGTGCTTCTATTAAGGCAAAATTTCTTTAGTGTAAACATGAATCCTGGTAGCATATGACTATAACTGGATTAGGATGAATGAGGTTTTAAAACACCCCTGTTACACTGTGCTCAATAGGAAAGTAAAAGCTAGTCAAATTCCAACCATGCTTGTATAACAGCCAACATCCTACACTTCATTTTGGCCAGAAATACAGAAACAGATCTGTCTTCAGACTATCACTGTCCAAGAACTGCATTCATTCAATGACCCACCATGATGAAACATTTGAGTATACGCAGGGGGAAATGAGAAAAGGTTGAGAGCTGCCTCTTCCTGACCTCCTTGGGCAGGGTGACGATCACAGCCCTTCTGCAGCCTTCTGGCTCCTAGGGCCCAAGGATCTTCCTGCTGTTGGGGCCACCAAGGGCTTAGCCCAATGGTGGGACATTGCAATTGGAACTGGGACTCCTTCCTTCTTCAAGACCACAGGTGACATTGGCAGTGAGGAGCATGTCTGCGTCCCATGAAACGGGATGGCAGCATATTCCTCCAGTTGCAAAGACACCTTCTTACTTCTTCAGTCCTGGTGTAACAAAACATCTCCAGGCTCTGCCATGGACGCCTCCTCTCCATTTGCACGCTTGCAGACACAGTGGATGGTGGAGAGAGACTTAGAGAGCAGGATCAACACTTGGAAGAAGTTTCTAAGAGACGTTAGTAAAACCGTCTTTGCTTCCCAGTAACACCCCAAACCCTTCACCCAATTCAACAGTTTCAACAGGAGCATTCAGACAGTGTGGTTTACTCTAGCTGATCTGTGATCAGAAGAGCAATCTGGAAGTAAAGGACAGTTATTAGCTTTCTCTGTCATCTTTTTATGCTGAGTTGCACTATCAGAAGCCCTACCAAGTTTTTAAAGGAGCTGATGTGGTCCTGCTGAGAAGGTTGCTGCAGAGAGACTTCACTTTTCAGATTTCATTAAGATTTTTTTTTTTCAGCATATAAATTGCAGTTGTATGCAGGTGATCCAATTTGACATCTTGGGAGAGACTCCTGGGCTGCTTTGGAAGCTCACAGTGTTTGGAGATTAGATTTACTCTGCTTCTCCAAGAAGCAGAAATACTCTTTTAAAAGAAAGACTCTGAATGTGTAAAACCAACCCCTTGGATCTCACCATCTTCAGAGGAGCTGCCCATCCAGGTGCTCCCAGCGTTTTCGGGGCTCTCAACTTGAGATTGCAGTGGTTGATGGGAGAAGAGAGTTCAGTAGGTTCACACAGCTGAGTCTCAAGAACAGCTGCTGTGTAGAGCAAAAGGTTATCCTTTTTCCCCACATTATGTCTCTCACTGTCACACGACAGAAATGAATATTTGCATTTGCACATTGCATTTCTGTTCAGTGAGTGGTTGCAGTTTGCTCCAGAAGGAGCCTCCAATAGGATTCATGGCACTGAGAGGTCACGTACCGCAGGGAACACCTTGCTGTAGCCCACCCTCCGCACTCTCTGTCTCAGATTTGCATTCCTGCCATGTTCTGGGAAGCACAGGTATTTCACACCCTATGTGAAACCTCTTATCTAGAGCAGTGCTGGGAGGAAAATTAGAGCTGGAGGGGATTTCAGCAGATGGTCTGCACAGAAGTTCATATTTGGGACGGTCAAAGTGCAGGCTGATGGTCCACTGCCCATTGTGACATTCTAATGTGCTGGTTTTGCTTCAATCCTGCTTGATGCTGACACGAGCACAGACTAAACTGCTCATGCCCAGTGTGTCCAGCCAGCTTCCTGCTTGCACTTTCACTCTGCTTGCTTCCCATGGGCTCTGTGCTTGTCGAAAGTCTCTAAGTTGCCGTTTCCATGAGGATCCACTAATGCATGTCCTTCCTGACGTGTTGGTTGACAGATCCAACCATTGAAGTGGTCAGTCCCATGCAGGATATAACTGTTGATGAAGATGGCACAGCAGAGTTCATATGCCAATATTCTAGGCCAGTGCACGCCATATGGAAGAAAAATGATCAGGAAATACTTGCAGATGGGCAGCGAGTGATTATCGATCAGGACTGGAATGTAAGCATGCTAAAAATTAAACCTACGGTCCCAGAAGACAGTGGCATCTATTCTTGTGAAGCTGAAGGCACTAAAGTGATGGCTGCACTTGATGTTCAAGGTGAGGTCTTCCAGCCAAAGAGGAAGACTATCGTGGTTTCCAGCTAAGAGGTGGAAAAATCATGGCAGCATCTCGCAATAAGCGACACGTTAGAATCTGCTCTTTTGTGATAGTGCCGGTGCTGATAACGATGCTGAAAGTAGCTAGGAGTTATTGGGAACTGAATATGAAACTGTAGCATTTCACTGGAGCTTAGTTCTAATTAACGCTCACTTATTACACCACTTACGCATCATACCTCTTCCACATGGAACTGGATTTGGCTGCCACATCAGCGCTGTGGAATGCCTCCTGCTGAATTATTGTGAACTTACCAATATAACGTTGGTCCAAAGGAGTAATAACAACATTTTTTTGTGCTGTTACAGAGTGCTTTTTACACACGAGTTCTCTAATGTAGGTAATGGATAGCATCGAATTCATTTTTACTTCCAACTAAGCTAAAATAGCTTGGGATTTTACTTACTGCAAATACTGATCGCTCAGGAAACACCTTCTCACTTGTAATCAGCATTTGTAAGGGTCCTGAGGATCAGCAGATAAAATTAAGAGTAGGTTTGTGATTTGATATTGATGTCTTTTAGTTTTTTTCCTGTTGTTTGCATATGGAATTTTTGTTTTCAGCCACCAAGTGAATTAGCTCAGCCAGCAGGCATAGGGGTTCTGATCTGATTTCTGAACTGATGTGTTTTGTAAATAAAAATTATGCCTTCTTGTCTGAGTTGTGAATGCAGAACTTCAGGGTGTTATTAACGGTAGCATTTTCTATGTTGATAAACTTTCCATTTGGGGGATAAAAAAGTATTAATGAATATTATCTAAAAGCAACCAGAGGAGGTAGGATCTGCAGCTATCTGCTTTTTGTAGTTAGGGAAAGTGGTGCTCAGAAAAGGCACAAAGAAAAGGCTTGGATTGGTCCTAACAAAATTATACACTCTCCAAGGTGTACAAAACCCTCATTGTTCTCCATAAGTATGAATACTGTAAAATACAGAAATGCTTTAGCAGCTCATGCCTTTTTCTGCTATTGAATGAGTAAATCAGCATTGTTTTTACTTTGTGTAGAAGAGTTCTCATGTCTCAGGGCATTGGTTTATGTTGTAGATGGCGCTGAGCACTGTATGATATCTGTGTAAATTGTGTCTACCTAACTGTGCATTCACACTGCTGTGCATGTAATCTAGCCATGGAGTTAGTCCAACAGAAATTACATTTGGAAGAGCCAACCCATGCTTAATTTGGCATCAGGCTGGTTGTTTACCTACAAAGGCCAACAGATGCATGCAGTGACTGCAGGGGTATGTAGACATAAGCACGTTTCTGACCACACAATTAACTGCACATGCATGAGAAAATAAACCTAATCCATTACCACGGAGCCTTTGTAATGATTTAGAAACGTATATTTCAAATTCCTGTTAATATAGATTTTAATTCTTTGTGCGATTCCAAAAGGCAGACTTGTAAAATGTATTGTTAACTCAGATGGCAGATTTTTGCCAGCTATGACCCTAACTACAGCAGAGGGGTTGAAACTAGATGATCTTTGAGGTCCTTTTCAACCCAGGCCATTCAATGATATGATTCCATGATTCTGAACTATGATAATACTCTCTTGTATAGTTTTGCATGAGAGGGAGTAAGGCTACACCGTGAGCAGTCATCTGGTTGACATCTCCCCAGTTCTGATGGCAATTTTACTGCCTGGGAGATCTGTGAGAAACTTTTCCTCTTGTGAGATTAAAGAAATGTGATTATGTTTTATCTTCCTGAGCTGTCCCTTCCTATCAACTGTTTGGTTCGCTAACATTCTTTGTCTTTATTTGCAAAAACAAAAGTCAGGTTTCTGGAGGAAGCCTAGATGAAATGAGGTCCCAGAGGTTTATCATTATTTTTAAACTATCTCACTAGTTACAATGTTTTTATATGTAGTATTGTGTTAGAACCTGGTGGAAAAAAGCAGCTAAGGAGTTGGACTTGACGATCCTCATGGGTCCCTTCCAACTTGGGTTATTCTGTGATTCCAAGCTAAGCCTTCAAGCACGGTTTATCACATCACCACCCCTTTCCATCAGCTTTCCAGCAGTGGGAATCATCTGGTGATCCAAGGCTTGTTGATGCTCAGATGTATGCAGCAGACAATTAATGCTGTTGGTTTTCTTTCCTTGCTAGCCAAGAACAGCATTGTCCAGGGCCTGGAGAATGTGGAAGCAGTGGAAGGAGGGGAAGCCCTGTTTGAATGCTACCTTTCCAAGCCCGAGTGCTACAACTACAACTGGCTGATTGACGACGAGCCTGCCAAAACTACAGAAAACACTGAGATGGTTTACTTTGAGAATGGGCGCAGGCATCTGCTGCTGCTGAAGAACCTCACTCTGCAGGACAACTGCAGGGTGACTTTTATGTGCAGCGATGCAGTGACCTCAGCCTTCCTCACGGTGAAAGGTAACTGCTAGACTTGCATGGGGAGTCTTACCTTTCTGATTGGGAAGGGCAAATGAGTCAGGGACGTGTTATGAATGGCAGAGAGGAAGTTCCTTTAGGTATTTCCATTGCATTTTTCTGCTACTTGGAAAAGAAGGGCATTGCTTGGTTGGATTTTGCAAGTTTTTGTAAAGCTTCAGCCACCAAGGATACCATTTATTCAGGTGATAAGTGTAACCTACACTTTAATGATCCCCTTGGTCTCCAAGGCCCGACTGTCCAGAGATTCAACATGAATATCTACCTCTCTTATCTCTACTTGTTTCTGTGGCTAAGGGTCTGATTACCTCTTTTCCTCTGTAGGATGGCGCCTGCAGATCTTGCAGCCTCTCACGGATGTGGAAGTCACTCCAGGGCAGAAAGCTACATTCAGCTGTGCTCTAAGTGAAGCTGTGCCAATTAATGAAGTTACCTGGTATTTTAATGATGTGGAGATCCAACCTGATGAGGACTGGGAGATAGAAGCAGATGGAAACAAATACAAACTTATTCTGAATAAAGCCCAACCACATCATTCAGGAGAGGTGACGTTTGCTTCTAGGGAAGCAATTGCATCAGCCAAGTTATCTGTCCTAGGTAAGTCCATTTGTTGTACATCTGTCATTCTAGCCCAGCAACACTGGAAATGGAATCTCCTTTGGAACTGAGCTACAACCTCAAATTTTCTAATTTTTGTACTGATTTTTTTCTCTTTGCCTTCCATGTCCCAAGGTAGCTATCTTAGTCTAAGAAGGTGCTGCAGGGCAGCTTGTTCTGTGACCAGCAATAACTGAGCTCATCAGAAGAAAATCAGATCAGGCCAGTGACGGTAGAGATGTTCACCAGCTTCCTTTCACTGCAGTCTTTTTAAAAACATAACACAGTTGCATGGAAGTCAATTTATGCAGAGTTCAACACCACCCTCAGCAAACATGTGGATATAGGAGGGAGTTGTGCTAGAATGCATGTGGAAAAATTAGCCGGGGCAGAAGAGAACCCTTTGAAATCTGCTGATCTACTCCAGCACAAAGGCAACCAGTATTCCAGATTACTGAGCTGCATGTTACAGTCTTCTTATGGAATGCAGACACACAACGTTCACCTCAAGCTTCAGAGATAGGAGAGTGAGAACTTTTTAGAGTACTTTGTGAGTGGAGAAGACAGTAGTTGCCAAAATCCCTTGTAGGGTGTGTTATACAAATGATTTGGCAAAGCCCATCCCAGCACCCCAGGACCTGTCTCCCTCCCACAGTGGGATACGTTGATCGCCCAGGAATGGTTATGAGATAATTGCAGTGTGTTTTAGCTGTACTTGAAGATGCTCAAGAGCCACTAACTTTAAATTACTGCAGCTAGTCTGTCTGTCATTTTGATTAATTCTGAGACTTGGTATCTTGAACTTAAAACAATTTTGGGCAAATACACCTTAGGAATTTAAAAATGTTATCCTCGTGAACTCCCTCTGTTGGTTTTCTTTATAAAATTTGCATGAAAATATAGGAAAGAAGTCTACATAAGCCATGTGATGTATAAAACATGGCCAATGGATCGTGGTCAATTGCTCATCATCCTTCCATGGTCAATGGTTAGTGACCCATGGTCTCTCCTCCATGGTCAATGGCAACTCTCCCCTTCTCCTCAGCTCCCAGCGAAACCAGGAGTTGGATGGGTTTTTAGGCTTTTAAGGTGGTGATAGGTTGACAGTTGGACTTCGTGATCCTAGTGGTCTTTTCCAACCACACTGATTCTATGAAATCTATGAAATGAAAGAGCTGGCTCTTCTGCCTTGAATTTTTTGGATGGGAACATTGTGGCAGGTTGTTGATTTGGTAAATGCCTTGGACTTGAAGACTAGGATGGGTATTTCTGTCTTTTAAGCAAAAGTGTTAGGTGAGGGACATTTTCCATTGTACTAAGTATGATTGTCAATAGCCAGTCCGATAGGACCCCACTCTATTCTCATCGTGTATTTATTTTTTGTTGCCTGATGCTGTGACTTAGTAATCACACTTGACTTGCTGTTGAAGTTACCAGTGACTCTGTAATCCAGTGACAACATGATGTCCACCAACGCCAAACCTGAGCTGTATAAAATCAAAGCCCAAATGCACTCAAAGCTTTCAGCCAAGTTCCTTAACAACACGCACAATATAGAGTCATCTTTATTTTGAGTTGGGTGGGACCAAGCAGCAGGAAAAAGTCACAATAATATATGATACTGAGCGTCTGAGAGGGCAGATGGAAGATGAATATTTGTTCTCAGCACTGTAGATCAGTGCAGGAGAAATCAGTGGCGCAGATATTCATCTCATGGTCACAGGCGTGTACACTTAACTTTACAATGAACCAAACATTGTGTTTGTTGTACTTTCATCTCGTTGTTTGTAGAAGGCTCTCAAGTTGCTTTAGTAGAAAGCAGTATTGCTCACATTGTGCATCACTGGACCTCTGTTGTGCCTTCAGCCTGTCCCGACCCCCCTGAAGAACCTAAAGTCTTACGTACGAGCAGCCACTCTGTGACTCTGTCTTGGTACAAGCCGCTGAGCGACGGTGGTTGCGACATCCTAGGCTACCAAGTGGAGAGAAAAATCCCAGGTGTTGGCTGGCAGTCATGCAGCAAGAGCGTTATTCAAAGCATGGAGTTTGTGGTGGATGATCTCACCCCAGGTGAACCCTACAGATTCCGTGTCTCGGCTGTAAACAAAGTTGGGGCCAGCGAGCCAGCGCAGTTCCCTCAAATGGTGCAGCTAGGTGAGAAAGGAGAGATGGCCCCATGGAGGACTGCAAGCTGCTGTCGGCCTGTTTCGCATGGCATGTCTGCTTCTCCTGTTCCAGGTGTCTCCTGGAAGAGTTCAGTCAGCAGCATCTTTCAGTGCTTTGCTGCCAACACAATATAGGAGAATGAGCTTGGACAAATTGTTCTGGGCTGCCACAAAGCAAAACCCGCTGTGTTGTTCCTATCCGACACTTTCTCTAAGCTGCATCAAGCTGTCTTGTGGCCTGCACTGCATCCATGTGTTGTCTGATCGCCATCAGTTTCTTTTCTGGCAGACCTCAGGTGGAATGAGTCAGAAGGGGCATGCTGGGACGTGTTTGGGTAACCAAGGCTGGTTACTGCTGGCACTGATGTGGGGCTGGGCACTGTTGTCTTCTTCACCCATCTTTCTTCATGTGATTGCATATCTTTTGTGATAACCCCTATGAAGGAGTACTGGAGAGCACAGTTTCTTTGCTGCCTGCTGGTATGACTTTGGAAGTGGAATGGAGAGCCACTCCATCAACCTTTTCTTGCAGCTCCTTCCGTGATAACTGGGTGCCCAGAAACTTCCTCAGAACGGCAATAATAATAAAAATTAAAAATAACCTTTTTTTCTCTTAAGCTCAGCTTTGATGTTTTTGCAACATAACTTCCAGTGTGCCAGCTGGACCTCAGCAACTGTATATGCTCACTCTGTCTGCTACAAATCCAAGGGATTTGGGGCAGAGATTCCCTCACCAGCTGCAATGTGCAGAGGGACAGATGGCACTCAGATGTGCACTGACTCATAAGGTCCCAATCAACATCTCTGCATTTAATGCATTTATCATGACTTCATTTTGAGCATTGCTGTCACACAAGCAGCATGCTGTTGGCAAGCCTTCTTCCAAAGTAAAGATTTTATTTTAAGTGTTCTTTAAGCTTTTTGATTTTTTTAAACTCTTCCTAAACTACCATAATTGTATATATTTTCTATCTTTCAAGATTGGAATGGATACAACTTTTAACAACCTCTTTTCTTTTTTATTCTTCTTATTCTTTCATTGTTTTCTTGCATCACTTCTAAACATTTAAGACCTGCTGGGATCCATAGGACTGCTTGAATATTGGTTGTGATGGGTAAATGAAGGAAAAAAAAACAGAGGAATGGGAAAAATGCAATGCCTTTTGCATGCATACATTTAAATTGAACTGGTTCCACCCCTAGGAGAGCTTGTGCAGTTATTTTGGAAGTGCAAATTTTGGATGCTGACAGTGATTTATTTATCTTTTTCCATTTTCTTTTGCTCGTCTGCAGCGGTTAAAGAATCTGTAAATGAACGATGGGATGTCTGAATACTTTATAGAGTGCTCTGGAATGCCTTAAAGTTTATGGTGTATTCTTTTTGTTAATTTACCTGTTTTTCAATTACAGAGCCTTCAATTACAGTCACCCATCCTTTGGTGGGTGGATCAGTCTCCGAAGGGGAGGTGGCTCGCTTGGAGTGCAAATTGTCAGGTGAAATCAAAGAGAATGTGACGTGGCTCAAAGGGAAAGAACCAATACAAACTGGAGGAAGATATGAAATCCTCTCTGATGGAGAAAAGCAGATACTCATTATTCACGCATTTAAAGCCGAAGATCAGGACACATACACCTGCATGGTTTCTCCAGAAGTCAAATCTGTTGCCAGCTTGTGCCTTGAAGGTATAGAGCATGTACTGCTGTGATGTTAAATCAATTCTGTTTATGGACATCTAGGGGCATCTCCACAGCCTGGACTGGAATTTGTTTTCTTTGACAAGCTATATCTAAAATCCGCAAATTAGTCTTTTCTTACTCTTTGATTTAACTCAGGAAGTTTTTGAGTCTCTGATAGCTTTGAACTGCTCAGATGAGATTTTCTGGGTCACACAACGCTCTCAGACATAGGTTTGGATTTGGGGTGATCCACTGCAGAGTCAGGAGTTGGACTCAGAGATCCTTGTGGTCTGTTCCAACTTGGGATACTCTATGATTCTATTTATTCAAATGTGTGAGGAATTAAAAACATGTTGTTTGGCCCTGTTTTATGTACATGTTACTTGGATGTTGCATGATAGCTGATGCTTAGCTAACTGCCACCAACAGTCTTTCTTAGAGCTTCCTCTTATGCTTCGTCATTTAATATCTTCAATTCTCCTCAGTTCCTACAGCAACAATGCTAAAAGAGATTGCCAAGGAAGTCCCCCCTGCAAGCCAACAGGAGGAGTTGGTGGATGGCCACGTCCAGCCCAGCTTGCCCCCTGAGGCTGCACAGGAGGGAGACCTTCACCTCCTGTGGGAAGCTCTGGCCAAGAAGCGCAGGATGAGCCGGGAGCCCACCTTGGATTCCATCAGTGAGGTGCCTGAAGAAGATGAGAAGCTTCAGAAGCTGAGGAAGGAAGAAGCGGAGCTGTCTCACTATTACTCAGAGGAGTACTCCACGTGTGATGAGCTGGCCAGGACGGGAGAAGCAGATTTTTCTTTCACAAGTTCAGATGATGAGTCTAGAGCTGGGACTCCTTCGCTAGTGAACTACCTCAAGAAAGCTGAAAAGAGAACTGTCAGCGTTACCACCAAGGTTCAGTCCACCTCCACAGGCAAGTTATGGAAACAGAGGGAGAAATCCAGTGTGGAGACTGTTGTGGCTGCCCCAGGTGCTAAGCCAGCTGAACCAGAAATAGCAGATTTAGATGATCCTTCCATGAACAACGCCGCTGTGAAGATCCAGGCTGCTTTCAAGGGCTACAAAGTCAGGAAAGAGATCAAGCAACAAGAGTGCCCAGTGTTTACTGAGACCTTCAAAGATTTCTCTGGTGAGCCTGGAAGCACCCTGCATCTCGAGTGTGTGGCCCACAGCAAGAGTGACATGAAGGTCCGTTGGCTGAAGGATGGGGAGGAACTGTCGGATGGTCGCTACTATCACATAGACAACTACAGCGATGGGACCTGCTCTTTGATTATCACTGGCCTGGATAGGAAAGATGCAGGTAAATACACCTGTGAGGCATCCAATAAATATGGAAAAGTTTCACACAGTGCAAAGGTGGTGATCGGCGCTGAGGAACCTCAAGCGCTTCCTAAGGAGAAGCATATTAAACAAAGCACTGATAGTGAGACAGAAAGCTCCTCAGGCAGCGAGCTGGATGATGCTTTCCGTAAAGCTGGAAGGAGGCTGCACAGACTTTTCAGGGCCAAGATCTCAACAGAGATGTCCGATGTGGAAGAAGAGCTCTTTGTCAGTGCAGACGAAGGGGACGTAGAGGTGGTTGACCATCAGACGTATCGTGAGGACGATCGGTACATTTACATAAAGTTTGAGGTCTTGTCCGAGGCAAAAACAGCCGCCACTCGTTTCAGAGAGATGTTTGGTGCTCTGGGGATTCCCGTGGAGATTGATATCTTGGAACAAGGCCCAAGGAAAGTTGAACTGCGCATTGGGAAAGCAACACCACCCACCCATGGGAAGTTTGCTCCACCAGTTCTGAGACCACCACCACCTTTGCTGACTTCTGATACAGGTAGGTAAAGCAGACTGGTTTGTTCTATGAAAAAGCCAGCTGGAGCAGGTCAGAAGGTTATCTAATCCTTCATGAAGTAACTAATAAAATATTTTTCTTTTTGTGCAGATATTTTCCTGGAAAGTTTACGTATTTGGAAAGAAATAAGGATTTTTTAATTTTTTTCGTATGTGGGGAGAGGAGGACAAGTCAGTGACAAGGGGAGGGACTGAAAAGTATTCACTGATTTACAAAGCTGCTTTTCACAGTAGAAATGTCCTCAACTATAATCGTATGGCCATGAATGCTGTGATTATTGTACTTAAATCAATGAAACACATTTCAGAACTGCCCTGAGGGAGAAAGGACATTTGGGCAGCAGTGCTCCTAAAATGCATCTTGTAACACAGCTTTTTCTCTTCCCTCCTAACTGCCCTGGCTTTAGCTCCCATGTTCCTGACTGAGCTCCAAAACCAAGAGGTACAAGATGGCTATCCTGTCAGCTTTGACTGCATCGTCGTTGGCAAACCCCTCCCTACGGTTCGCTGGTTCAAGGATGGGAAAGCTATTGAAGAAAACGATCACTACATGATCAACGAGGATCAGGAAGGCTGCCATCAGCTGATCATCACAGCTGTGGTCCCCACCGACATGGGTGTTTACCGTTGCCTTGCTGAAAACAACATGGGAGTGGCTTCAACCAAGGCTGAGCTTCGAGTGGACCGTAAGCATTGCAAAAAAACCAGAGTGAAGAGGTCATGTTCAGAGGTGGATGTACATTTTTCAAGAAAAACACTCTCTACATTTGAAAAAAATGATATATGTACATTGCCCACAAAATGCTACACTCCCAAACCTCCTGGGTTTCCTTGGGTTTTGCTAACAGTAAGGTGTAGCTCTGAGCAAAGCTTTTCAGATAAAATGAGACGTTTCCATAAATCAAGGGGATGTGAGAGTCTGCTGCTGTAGTGTTGTGAGATCGGTCACTCACATTAATAAGGAAACAATAATCATAGTAACATGAAGGTTTCAGAGTTCAGCTGACAGAAATTATTTCCTTTTCCATTTAACAGTGACCAGCACTGACTATGAGACAGCAGCAGATGCAACAGAGACGTCGTCTTACTACAGTGCCAAAGAATATGTTTCAAGGTAAAATATCAAACTCTTAACTCTTTCTTTTACCTTGATAGCTGTGCATATTTATATTAAGCCCATTTTTCCTGTATCTGGCATGGCCGGATTAATGTCATAAAAGAATACTGACCAGCTGGGTTTTCAGATGAAACACCTACAACAACATTCATTCGTTGCCTTCATGGTGGTCTGAATGTTTCTCCACAATATCTTTACTTTTAATGTCATATGATGCTGAATCTGCTGCCATGATGATGAATCACACAGACTGAATTAACCTAAAATGGGTGATCCTGATTCATAACTCTTCTCTGGTTTGCTGACTTCCTTCTTTCTAATTCGAATCACTTCTTAGTCGAGAACAAGAGGAATCTACCACAGAAGAGGAGCAGTTGCCCCAGATCCTCGATGACCTTCATGATATTCATGTGGCACCTGGAGCACCGCTGGCTAAATTTCACCTGAAGGTGAAAGGTGAGAGGAGCCCACAACACTGCCTGTTGTTCCAGGTTTGCAGTCAGGGTGAAGTGCTGGATAAAGCTTTCCCACATGCTCTTGGAGTCATGGAATCATAGAATCACTGAGGTTGGAAAAGACCTCCAAGATCATCCAGCCCAACTGTGCAGTTGTGCCCCCAGTCTGTGCACCTCGCACCCCATGTGCACAAAGCAGCTAGAAGAACGTCTGTGTGCTGATGAGCACTGGCTTTTGCAGCACACTCAGGAACATTAAGCATCATTACGTGCCTTTGCCTGCAGAGCTGATTGCAGGCACACACTCCCAAAAACTGATTACAGCAAATTCTGTGAGCATGTTATTTATGGAGGAACAATAAGGAGTAAACGAGACAGAGAGAGTCGTTTATTCTCTTTAATGAACAAAACAATCCTAGACTTACTCTATGAGGGAGTCACCACTACGCGATAGAAGCTGCAAAAGCATCCCAGTGGTATTGCCTCTCCACAGTAGGGAGAGGTGGAGATTTTCCTGTTCTTTTCTGATTTCTGCCTGTAAAAATGATGAGAACTGTTTCGGCTTCTGTGTTTTTGAAACTGGAACTGAAACTGTGGTAAAATCCAGAGACATATGTTCACATTTTATTTCACTGAAGACTTCAGCTTTTGGTTTTGTGTGCATTGCAAGGCAGATATAAGTGTTACCTTCCCAATCTGGAAGGTGTTTGGATATGCAAAAAATATAGGGAGTGCCAGCAACAGCAGAGAGAGGAAAGAACTTTCACAAATAAATACAATTCCATGAAATTTCAGCCGGTTCTAACCTGGTAATCCTTCAAAACAGCATCCATGGGCAGAGCTCATTGTCCACAAGGATCTGCCTGGTTGCAGATGTTCCCAAATCAATGATGGTAATTCACTCTTTGTGTCTGTTTTGGCTTCTCACAGCGTACCCAGAGCCTCGTCTCTATTGGTTCAAAAACGGACAGCCATTGAAGGCCTCGGATCGTATCCTGAAGATTGATAAAAGGGAGTTCCACTCACTGGAAATTCTCAACGTCGTTAAGTCAGATGCTGGCCAGTACTCAATATTTCTCATCAACTCTGCTGGTTCTGCATACTCGTCAGCCAGGCTGGTAGTCAAAGGTGGGTACTGGCCTATTTGGGGCACCCAGTTTTCTCTCTTCCAGCGAGTCTTTCCATTTCACATAGCTATTTTTCTTGAGAAAGCCTACCAAGGATAGTCAAGGGAGGTGGAGAAGGTTGTACTTAAAATATGATGTCCTTTAATCTTAGTTCACCTGTAAATTTACTGTGAGAACTGAAGATGAGAAATGCTTTTTCTCTAGGGTCTGCTTGTCCCAAGGACGTCCATCTTACGCCTGCCCAATCCCATGGACTTCAATGACTAATTTTACTAAAACTGAGTCCTCCTATAAATCGTTCTTGAGGCTGTTCTAGTAAGACACTGCAATTTTGAGAGTTGGACTATTCTTGTCATTTTTGTTAATAAATATACTTAATCAAGGTGTTTTAATAGAACTAAGATTTCCGTGTAATATGTCATGCAATGGATAAGCACCTGAAATAATCTTTCTATTTTTCTATCAACTCAATCACAGAAAGGTATTTGTCATTTTGTTTCTTTCACTTGTGTTGCAGGTCCTGATGAGAAGGAAGAAGTGTCTGAAACAGGTGAGAGAAGCCATAGCAGGTGATGACAGAAGCCCTGGGAAATTTTCAGCTGTGTGAACTCACACAGGACATGTCACCATGTTTCATCAATGTCATTTTCAGATTCCCACGAGCAGCTGATACCACCAAGGTTCCTAGAAAGGTTTACCAATAAAAAGGTGAAGAAAGGTGCGAGCATCACATTATCTGTAAAAGTTGAAGGTAAGTGGATAGTTACCTGATCTCCCTGCATAACACTTGGGTTGTATATCTTTATGACTCATTCTGGACTTTCTCTGGGCCCAAGCCATTGCAGCATCATCTCCTATATTAATCTGAGGTCTGGGGCTGTACTCTAAACTGTAACAGACTATGTGTATGCTGCAGGAAAGCACATTTTCACCTCCATATTCCTGTTTGTAAGAATAGGGATAATAACACTTAAAGGTCTCATGAAGACGTGTTGATTAACAGCTTTGTTTTTAGAAAAAGTCTTTATAAGTGAACCAGATAAAGGTTTATGCTCCTTTACTATATGTCATAACTTATTTTTGGAGAAGCATCAGGAAGCAAGCCAAAAGCAGCATTTTTTCACAGTATGGCTCATGATTGTGTGTGAGTAACACCATTAGGAAAATTGAAGTTCAGTGCTTCGGTTTTCCTTCAGGGCATCCACCACCAACCATTACTTGGCTGAAAGAGGAGTCTCAGGAAGACATCCTGTGGATCAAACCAGACACTCCTGGATATAAACTCGCCAGTTCCAATATGCATCACAGTCTAATCCTGTTGGATGTTAAAAAGAAGTACAGTGGAGCTTACACATGCATTGCTACCAACAAGGCTGGCCAGTCCATCTGCACTGCCAACCTAGAAGTTGCAGATGGTAAGTCATATGTTAAAGACACTTTCTCTACATTACCTTTCGTACAGTTCCTAAGAGTGTGACTGATAAGGAAAATAAGCAAGTCACAACCAAAATAAATACGTTTTCCCAGAATTAGCCATGAATTTTCTTGCCTTGTCAATGATGATGCTCTTAACTTTTATAATGTTTTAGATTTCTGAACCTAGCTTTGATTAAAAGCAGCATCTTTTCTGTATAAAGAGCAGGCAAGTCTGAAAGAGAACCACATTAACCACAAAGAAAGGACTATGTAAAATAACTGTCATCATTTAGAAAACTGTCATCATTTACTGTGCCAAGAGCTACAGCAGCATAGCTTGAGCAGTGTGGAGAGATGGGACAGACAGCCCTGCACCTATGTGAGGAGCAAAGTGTTTGTGTTGCACAAGTGGCAGTATGCATCCCAGCTGAGGAAATGTTAATGGGGCAGGTTCAGTATGTCAATATTCCTAGTAAGCCATGTCTAGAAAATACAAGCAGAACATCCTATGTCTGCTGTCCTCTGATTGTAAACCCTAATCTTGCAGTGAAAGAGGCTGAAGTCCTGACCCAGGAGCGTGTGATGGTATCAGAAGCCATAATGACCACCCTGGGGTAAGTGGCTGAAGCAGAGCAGTGCAGCTGTCATCCTGCAGAAGTAAAACAGTGAGAAGTGAGGGGCTTAGTGTCTACAAAAACAAACAGGCTACTTCCAATGGGGATCCTGTACATAGATTCTGAATACCAGCATCTGTAGTTCTGACCTCTGTCTCTCTGTAACTCATCTGTCTCCATCTTTAAAATGGGACTGGCCCTTTCCAATAGTCCTTGATACTGGGCATACAGAGCATTTATTGACAGACACTAGCAAAACAGTTTGAGGTCCTATGAATGAAGCATCCTATACATGAAGTAATACGAAGGTCAGTCATTTCTTCATGATTATCAAGGAAGATGGTGACAAGAACAAAAAAAGCAGATTTAGTTTGTTTTGAATAAAAGTCTTGCTCCTTTTTGTCCCTGCATATAGCAGGGGGGTTGGAACTAGATGATCTTAAAGCCCACTTCAAGCCTAAACCATTCTATGATTCCTTTTTGTCTCCTAACCAGAATGCCAAAAAGATTAACAGGGTTGAGGTCTGCATGTATCAAAAGGTTCTGCTCACAAACTTCTCGCCTACAAACGAACCTCTCAACTTGCCATTCCTGGCTTGGGTACTGGGGAGATACATTCTGAACAGTGGTACCCACCTGAACCCACCTTAGCTTCTAGAGTGCATCTGCCCTAAAAGAATCGACCAGTTTCACTCCAGGATGTCAATTTGCAGAGCGAATTTCCCTTCCTAAGCATCAGTTTGCCATGTGGAATTGTCTGCCTCTCTCCATTGACGATAAAATGGTCCTAATTAAAAAACAGAGTCCTAGTTGAACTAATTGACACTAGTCAGTATTTCCCAAAGGTTTATAGCTGGTATTCCTCTGTACATGTTCTGTTTGCTACACGTAGTCTTTATCAAAGTTGATAACTGAAGCTTAGGAGATGGGCGATTTGACTCTGAAAGTAAAGTGCCCTTCCTTCTGCTTCCTGTGTACAGGAGAGGTTGTTTCTCATTTAGGTCTTATTATTACACATTTTAATGTAACTTCTAATTCTACTTTTCTCCATTTTTTTTTTTTCCAGAGCTGTTCATCCCTCTGAAGGTAAGATGAACTTCTTTTTGCTCCTACTACTGCCTTTCACATCTACAGCTGAGATCGCCTATGTCTGCCACGATAACCACCTACTTCTGTCCTTCCATTCTCTTGCAACTCTCTGAAATATCATATTTTTGGGGGGACTCTGTTCAGGAGTGAACTGTTTGGAGGAAATGTGAGCAAGCAGCATTAAAAGCAAGGGAGATGAAGAAACTGAGGCCTTCCTTCCACAGAAGCTTTTGTTAATAATAATAATAATCATCATCATCATCATTGACTTTCCAATGCCATACTCCATGCATAATAGAAAACTGTATTTTCCAGGAGACCTCGAAGCTGGTAGGGAAGGTGCACCCAGAACCCCTATCTCATTAGCTGACGTTGGAACTGAAGAATTCTTCCAGAAGCTCACCTCTCGTATCTCGGAAATGGTATCTGCAAAAATAAGTCAGGGTAAGCAACCTGGCAAATGCAATTTAATTAGTATAGAAAATGTAATGTTTTCTTAGTCATGAGCAAGATTTGTAAAGCAGGTTTTGAGGCAGTCACCTTGCGTAAGTATGAACAGTTTCAGATGTTTAGTACCAAGAATTTTTAGTGAGAGGCCGTCCAAACTGTCCCATCTTAGCCTACAGATTTGAAGCAGCAATAAGCTATTACTGTGCACTGAAAAGGCTGGTGTCCATTTTTAGCATCCAATGTTTACTTAAATGAGCAGGATTAAATATAAGCCTGTAAGGATATAAGGAAAGTTCTAAAAATAGAGGTTTGTTTTGAACATCTTATGTGCTTTGACGTGCTCAGATGTGCAACGCTTCTGAGTCTGAAGGGAATCCTGCTTTAAAGATTTCCCATGTCTTAACGTTTTAGTTTCAAGGGGCATTTTTAGCCCAGACAAGGCTGAAAACTGTGCTGGTTTGATGAATTACACAAAAAAATGTAGTTTGTTGTGCCATTTTTCTCATAGTAAATTTCTGCCTTGAAAGAAAGGCGTTCTTTGAATGTAATGGTAATGCGTGCAGGAGGCACGTAGCCTCATGCATAGAGACCTTCCATTGTTTGTTCAACCCTGAGCATCAGAAGGATATCACACTAAACAGTCAAGTGCTCTTCTTGGGCAATGCTTGTGTTTTTAACATTGAAAATAATTACATATTTGCTTCACATTCAGATAGGAGATCTTAATTTCATACTTTGTGGTCTCTCTGCTTTTTAGCTACACTCCGAGTGCCAGGTGCAGAAAGCGATGATGAATCCAAAACCCCCTCTGCATCTCCTCGCCATGGCCGATCCAGACCTTCATCCATTGCTCAGGAGTCATCCTCTGAATCTGAAGATGGGGATTCCAGAGGAGAGGTATGATATCTCTGTGAGTGGTGCTGTTTGGAGCCAGGAGTTGGACTCGATGGATCCTTTCCAACTTGGGCCACTCTATGATTCTATGACCTATATGGATGAGTTTCACACAAGGAGAAAACCTCACTTAAAATGATCAGTCTCCAGGGTTTTAGGGATCTCCATCCCCTTTTGGGGCGTACCTCACTGCAGTAGGTACATTTAGCAGTACAATATATGGGACATGTGATATAGAGCACAGCAAATCAGATTCTCATGACTCACTCTGTGACCTTGAACAAATTGTTCAACTCAACGTGGTCAAAATTTACCATATATTTACTCAATCGCTTTTTTTCTTCGCCACTCAACTTCAGGAAGTAAAAGCTTAATTTTCTCTACCCTTGGATATAGTTGGCCAGAAGAATTTTGTTGAGAATTTCTTCCCATGGGAATAACAGTGAAAAATCAGTGCAAATCGAAATGTCTGGGATGTTTATATCAAAACATTTATTAAAAAAGGAGAAGATGAAGGAAAAAAATGGAACCTTTGACAATGTTGGCCACTCTTCAGGGCCACTCTTCTCCTTTGTCACAAAATTCACTCATTTGTTATACACAACCCAAACACTTTGGACAGTTTTGAAAATACGGTGTTCCAATTGCAAACAGCAAACAGTGGTTCTGTTTTCCGTAAAGGAGCTGGTATATAAAACACAGATAAACACTTCTGTTCTGCTGGTGTTGCTGTATTCACTTCAGAACTCCAAATAACTGCTGTTTCATCCCTGCAGATCTTTGATGTCTACATGGTCACAGCTGACTACGTGCCCGCTGCGCCTGACAAGGAGACCATCACTTTGAAGGAAGGCCAATATGTGGAAGTCCTTGATTCAGCTCACCCCCTGAAGTGGTTGGTCAGGACCAAACCCACAAAATCCAGCCCCTCTCGGCAGGGCTGGGTATCTCCAGCTTACCTGGACAAGAGATTAAAGGTGACTGATCATGCTGTACTTATTTTCTATCTACAATTAAGTGGTTTGGTTGCCATTCATAGACATCTCTCTTGCACAGTCTGACAGGGAGGAAGCCAATGAAGGGATCTTGATGGAGCTTTTTCATATTCTCCATGATTGCAGGGGTACCTGGGTTTGAAATACCTTATCATCCTCTAAGTAATTACAAACTTCTGCTTTAGTAGTTATTGAAAGGGGCGTGAGGAATATTATGCAGCATGCACTGATGAAATCGCTGTCAGATGAATATGTTTCTTTTTTCTTGTGTTATAGTTGTCACCAGAGTGGGGAACAACAGAAGTTCCTGAGTTCCCTGGAGAAAGTGTTTCTGAGGATGAATATAAAAGGAAGCTTAGGTAAGCTCTTGTCGTTGGACACTTGCAATGCTGAGTCTTGTTGTCTTTTGATGTAACATGAACGTTGGCATTGAGGTACTCCTGCCAGAGCTGTTCCTCAGAGATCTGCCATCTACTCTTTCTAAGAGTTAGAATTTTTGATGTTTGAGTGATATCTGCCATCAAAAAGCCAAGGAAAATTCCAGGCAATCTAAATCACAGTGGGAGCCTTGAAAGAAGGATTTTAGTGATGGAATTCTGGAAGCTCCATATTTCACCAAAAAAACACCCAAACAAACCAACCGTACAATTTGGTACTTGAGTGCACTCTATATCTGAGGATGTTTTCTGATAAACAGTGAAAGCTCTAGCAGAAGCCCCGCTACAACCTTGTGTTAATTTCTTGTCGTGCAGCATGTGCTGAGTGTTCTATCATAGAGATATCTGCTTTTTTGGTGGCATCATGTGGCAATGAAGTTGCTGCTATCTACTTTACACAGATCCTTTTGTCACTCGTGTTCTGTTCCATCTGCCCTAGCAGTAGATACCTGTGAGGTAGGAGTAGGTGTCCCAACGTAAGTGGCGTATCCAAGTTCCCTTTGTGATCAGATCCCTTACAAATCTATTCAGCTCACTCCAGGATATCTATTCCTCTGATCAGATGCCTCTACTTCCATGCCAAAAAGCCTCTCAGTATGTTGAGGATAACAGTGATGATTGTTTTTTCTTTTTGCTTGTTCGTTTCCCCTTCAGTGTTCTTATTCAAGAGCTGCTGATCTCAGAAGAGGATTACATTCAAGATCTACAGTTCCTCCAGACTCATCACCTTAGGTACACCGAGACCTGTCCCAGTGTCCCAGGAGCTATCGCCAGTCAGAAATCCACCATCTTCAGAAATATCGATGATATTACTCGCTTCCACTCCAGGTAGGCATCCCCATGTGCCTTCCTTTAAGACCAAAAAGTGGCTCACTTATTACTGATTTCATAGCTATGCCAGCTATGGTTACTGTGAAGAATGTGGAGCATGGTCAGTGTTGATGTGCCTTTTGAGAGGAGACATGATGGTGTGGCTTAAGTCAGAGCACAGAGCCAGCACTCCCATAATACCACTCAGAGCTTCAAAATTTCACGTGTCCAGCTTATTTATTACCCTTTTAAGATAACTTAATTGAGAAATCATGAATTGTTATTAACAAAGCAGCAGCATCTTACACTACAGTGCTGTCTTCATAGAGACACATTCATATAAAATTGATACCAGTGTTTATGCATTAAAACACAGCCAGAAGTAGCAAGCTTCCCACGTACCACCTCATGCTACAAAGCATTTGCCTACCACAGGGTATGATTTCCTGCAGATCTGCTGTTCAAAGGTGAATTCTCAAGGTCTGGGCTGAAATATTCTTACTTGCCAAGGAAAGGAAGTGTTGTACAACGTCTGTGTGCACTAGGCTTTCCAATGCTGAGAGGGTTCCACGAGTTATTCTCATGAAAAGGGATTGTTTTTATGGAAAGTATCTATGAATAGCATGAGAATCACCCCTTCCTTCCCCTTTTTCCTGGTGGTTGCAACTTTTGATTTACATTAGGGAGGCCAATAACATGCACACACAAAACAACTCTTCCTTCCAACCTAAACCATTCAGCAATTCAACAACCAGTGTGCATTCAGCATCTGCCCTGATCAGCGTGTGCTCCAATTGGTGCTAACAGCATCCCAAGCAGGAGCAGCCAACAAGGAGTTTGACAGGTGGAGATTAAAAGTATAGGGTTACTCTGGGAAAAGCACTATGAGGGGCACCGCTGCTGCAACAGGGAGTACAGTTTTGTGGGATATCTCCTTCTCCCTTCTCTCTCCATTTGTTTTTTCCCAAAAGTAACTTCATCTGCTAAAGTTAATGTCTGTCATCAGCTACCAACACCATTAAAAATCTCTTTGTATGTTAATTTGTCTTAATATCCTTTGTGCAACAGAGGAGGGATCTCTCACCACTTGCTTAAATGGTTCATTGACCCTTAAAATGAGACATAAGGATTTGAGGAAGGGTTGAGTTCCCACTTTGTGCTAAACCCATGAAAATGGTCCCTACCATCCTGCAAGGCATTCAAGCGAAGTGGGGCAGAACTGTGCTGGGTAAAGAGACACTGGAAGCTTAAAGCAAACATATCAGCATCCCTCGGTCCCGCAGTCTTTTCCTTCCATCTGTGTTGACCAGAGCTTGTGATGATTTAGAGATCTGCCTGTGTTCTAGCCTCATTGCATCGCCTTCTCCTCAGGTATCTTTACTCTTTTCTTCAACAGTGTCTTCCTGCGAGGCTTGCATAAATGCGACACTGATGACGATGTGGCCATGTGCTTCATTAAACACGAGGCAGAATTTAATAAGTACATCCAGTACCTGGTGGGGCGGGTACAGGCAGAGTCAATTGTTGTCAGCAAAGCTGTCCAGGATTTCTACAAGGTAAACAGCAACCAAAGTACCCCTTGAACGCGTGTGAAGATGTAGCATATGAGCATTTTTCCAAGCATAATCCTTGCTATTGTTGTTTATAACAATCCTTGCTATTGTTGTTTATAACAATAATTCCTCATTCTATGTATTTTTTTTCTCAGAAATACACAGATGAGATTGTAGCGAATGAAGATCCTTCACAGACACTTATCCCACCACTGCAGCACTATCTGGAAAAACCCATCAACAGGATCCAGCAGTATCAGACTATTATCAAGGTGAAGAGCATGTGCTATATGCTTTATGTTCTGCTTTGTGCAGCCCATGAGGAAAAATCCTTCTTTATTTTCCATTTCTTAGCTTCCTTCTGATGTAACTGGTGTCAAAAGCTTGAGCAAATTAAGGCAGTAATCACTGTCAGTGATGGTACTCTCTAAATAGTTCTATGACTGTAAATCCAGATGAAAGTTCACAGTTTCCAACACCACAAACTAACTCCAACCCCCAGACCCCAGGCAAAAGTTTAAAAACAGCACTTTTCAATAGTATTTTTCATGAGTATTTTTCATTTTACAAGAGTATCCAGAAATAAGACTGTCTTGCCAAAAAGCCAGAATGTACTTTAGCAGTGCCAAAGTGAGCAGTTAGGATAGTTAGAAGAAGGATCAAATTTATGTTCTAATTTTGAACACCTGCCTGCACGCAAACATTAAAATTTTAAGGATGTCTTGGAACAGAGAGCAAACACGGGTGCTTCCCATGTATTCAGAGTTGGAATAAAGGCATGTGAACAAATATGAGAGGAAAAAGATTACTGCTATTTCATACTTTTTCTATCCTATCGTATTTCTATCTAATATCTACTCCTAGTTTAGCATTGCCCCATGAATGACGCTGTCATGGTAAGCACTAGAGGAACTACAGCATATACATTTAGGGTTGTCCTTACTTTTTCTCACTGCACAGTAATCTTTGCATTGTTTCCCTACAGGAGTTAATCCGAAACAAAGCAAGGAACAGCCAAAACTGCACTTTGCTGGAGCAGGCTTACGCCATCGTGTCTGCACTCACCCGAAGATCAGAAAACAACCTCCACGTCTCACTCATTGAGAACTACCCAGGGACCTTGGAAAGCCTTGGTGAACCCATCCGACAGGTAACTGTGACGTGTGCACCTTAAGTCCTACAAGGTGCTCCATTAGAAGCTCCATATCTGAAACAGAGTACTTGTTTATTGCCTTTCTTGCTGTTCAGTGTGACACGTCTCAGTATGTAGGAAAGATGGGTCTACTGGCTTGACAAAGGTTTAAAGAACAAGAGTACAGATGCTTATGGGCCAGCTCACATGTGATGTACTTATTTCCTTTTCAAACACTCTCATCACATAAGAAAGGATTTGATTTGGCCCACCCTCCCATGATTTTTAAGGTATATTATTCCTTCCTCATCCTCTCCTAATAAGGGCAAAGTGCACGGACCAATTCCACCTTCTTTTAAAGAGACTAGTTTGCAGAGCATGTCAGTTCAAAGTAACATAACATACTTTGTACATGCTCCAGTGAAAACTTGTGATCAGTTTATGTCATTTCAAAACTCATTCATGTATCTTCAAAAGAGCTGCGTGCTTCTCCAGGTCACTCTTGGAATAGGAGCACAAAGGAAAGATGACCTATCTATTAAGAAACCAGTGTAGGACTCCAGGGAAGACCTTATAGCTCTCTACAGTGACTGGAAAGGGTGCTGTAGCAAGGAGTGGGTTGGCCTTTTCTCCAGGATAACAGTGATAGAATGAGAGGTAATGGCCTCAGATTGTGCCAGGGGAGGTTCGGTTTGGATATTAGGAATTACTTCTCAGAAAGAGCAGTTAGGCACTGGAAGAGGCTGCCCAGGGTGATGATGGGGTCACCATGCTTGGAGATCTTCAAGCACCATGGAGGTGTGGCACTGAGGGGACATGGTCATTGGGAACGGTGGGGGTGGGTTTGGGTTGGACTTGGTGATCTTAGAGGTCTTTTCCAACCTGAAAGATTCTATGTTTCTTGACTTCCAGCATGCTTACTCAAATTCTGGTCACTGTAGACTTATGGTGTCACACTGGGCAAGTCATTTACTCTGCCTCTTTGTGTACCCTCTCTTTCATGAGAATCACAGTGTTCTGCTGAGTAGAGTGGTAAGGTTAATTACAGCAATTGTGAGACAGTCTGGTACAACTCAGCTGTCTGCATTTAGACATCTGATAACAAAAGCCCACTAAATCACACCCCAGATGTGCCTGCTTCTCCCTAATGGTGCCAGGGGGAGCCCATCTCGTGGAGTTGTCAGTTCATGAGGGTACAGAAAATGAACATCCTGCTCTGGTGAAGGAGATCAGATGAGCATATAATAAAACAGTGGTGCATAGGATAAGGATGTAATGGTAAAAAATTGTTATCTCCCAAAAATTTGTTATATCCTGGCCAAGAAACGGTAAAATATCACCACGGCAATTATTCCAATTGCCACTATGTGCTCTTTCTTATTTTTCCTGCCAGGGCCACTTCATCGTGTGGGAAGGAGCTCCAGGAGCTAGAATGGCATGGAAAGGACACAAAAGACACGTCTTCCTCTTCAGGAATTATCTTGTGATCTGCAAACCAAAGCGAGACACGAGGACAGACACCTACAGTTACATCTTCAAGAACATCATGAAGGTCAAGCAAATAAAAAGCCTTTTAGAGTTCTTGACTAAGCCCAGTGTCAACCCTACAGCATTACACATTAGGGTGGTTATGTGTCCCACCCTGAGATACCCCTTTAATACTGGACATGACATTCCTGAAATATAATAATTACTGCCAGGAAAAAGTTTATTTGCTATCCAAAAGTCAGAAATACCAGGGGAAGTGTTGCAAAGTGACTGAATGCTGTTCAGACAAAGCCATGCTGCATTTCTCCTGCAGTCTGACAATTACTCTAATTTACTCTTTTGCTGTTAGAGCATCTAATATAGCTTTAATGGGAATGGCATAAGCAGTGTCCACTGAAGAGCGTATGCACTGACAGCAGGAGACTTGCTGGTGTTTAATAATTGTTTCCATTTAGAACCTGTATTGACAGTGTTTCTGATTCACAAAGGCTAGGTCCAGATCCGAATCATACTAAACTCTGAGATTTCAGTTCTGGCTGGAATTAAGCCCTACCTGAAATGAGCAGAGGATTTGTGTTGACTTTCTTGCGCTCCTCCTGTTTGCAGCTGAACAACATAGATGTGAACGACATTGTGGAAGGGGATGACCGCGCCTTTGAGATCTGGCATGAGCGGGAGGACTCGGTCCGCAAGTACCTCCTTCAGGCTCGTACTGTGAACATCAAGAACTCCTGGGTGAAGGAGATCTGTGGCATACAGCAGCGAATCAGCCAGCCTGTCTGGAGTGAGTATGGCTTGCTTGGGACTGGCTCCCTGATTGAAGAAAGAAACTTTTTTCTAGAATGGATGGAAACCATCTAGGGTCATCTGCCACCTCTTCAACTGAATGAGAGCTAGAGGCTTCCCACAGGTTAAAACCACATCACTGCTCTAAACAGGAATGCACACGGCCTGACTGCAAGCAGTAAGCTTTAACTGGAATGGTTATAGTTAAGTCCTCCATCTGAACTAGGGTAGGCACCTTGATCAGGTCCATAGGTTATGATTCTCTCCATTTACCATCTAGAGAACCAAGACTGTATATCACCAAAGTGATCAGCTTTACGTGACAGAGGTCCCATAGGACCTGTGTGATTTGGAGGCAATAGCAGAGCAAGTGGATATCTTTCTTATTACTCTTCAGTGTCCATAGATCAGCTGGGTAAAACACAGGGTGATGAGCTGAGAAGAGCTGGCTGTCCATTGTCACTTCAACACCCCCCTTACGCAGGTTACCTTTGATAGAGGATCAGCCATAGGCTGAAGTGGTTGCTCAGTTCCATCTTCATATTTGGACATCCTTGCCAATAAAAGGAGGGTTTTCCAGCACAGAGTCATGGAACCTCAGAATCGTGGGGGTTGGTAGGGACCTCGAGGGGTCATCGAGTTCCACCCCCTGCTAAAGCAGGTTCCCTGGAGTAGGTTGCACAATAGTCCTGAAAATGAAGAGAGAAATGCAATACTGAATCACCTAAAACACGAATTGCAGTTGGCAGTAGAGGTGCATTTATTCTGGCAGGGATTGCAGGAGGGTAGACAACCACAGGATTTGGTGACAAAGACCCCAGACCACTCCATTGGAAAGAGCCACAAGGTTTGAACCAGAGCCCTACTTCTAACCATATAAAGGCCCTTGTTACTTCATCGGGTGTCACACACTCCACCATCAACTTTTGGCTTACATTGCTGTGTCTGGGCATGTGGATTTGCTTTGGATCGTCATGTTACCATCCAGGTTGCTTCATCCTCACTGTCATTTCAAGCCAATTTTTAATCCACAAATTTTTTCAACAGGGATATTCGATTTTTATTGTCCAGATATAAGCTAGAAAAGGCATAATTTGCACCATAGGAAATTTGGCACTTTAAAATGTCAGAACGGAGTTGGTTTTAGCATATATACACTGTAAAAAAAAAAGTCTGAACTCGTCGTTGTGCCTTTAGTGAGATGCTCTAATGAAGAAGACTATAGGAACAGTATTACATAGTTTCGTGTGGAAGGAATAAGTAAAAAATCTCCTAACAAAGCATAGATTTGGCTGTATGGAGACCAGCAGAGTACTTGTTTGGCTATCAAGGGTTTATTTTAACTGGGGAACGCTTTGACAGCTTTGTGTGTTTGAATAATGGACGTGCTTACTTACATGGCCGAAAATACTTCCATACCAGCAACAAGTTCACATTTTTATGGCCCATCTTTAGAGCCCACAACAAACACGTATCAGACTGAGTTTATTCTCAAGTAAGCAAGAACAGCATGTCATCATGAAAGTCATCAGCTGCTAAAAATTTCCCAATTCAGCTTTCCCTTCTGAACCTCGCAGAATTCCAGGAATGCTGCCTGTCATCTTACCTTGCAGCAGCCATCCCATAGACCCCTATCCTCCATGGGGCTAACCTGTTGATTCTGTTTCAGTTCCTCCAGACTTTGAGGAAGAACTGGCAGACTGTACAGCCGAGCTGGGAGAGACAGTGAAGCTGGCTTGCAAAGTGACAGGAGCTCCCAGGCCATCTGTCAGCTGGTACAAAGGTATGAGAAGCACATCAGTAAACACGTACTCCAAGTTTCTTCTCTCTGTACATTGCTCTGTGCAATCTAAAGGCCAGTCACCTAGAAATACCTAATTCTAGCCTTAATGTTAGCTGCAAGTAATATAGACCTTTCTGTGACAAACCATTTACCCAAAGAGTGATTTACCTACAGGAAGATTCTGTTTTGAGGGTGATGATGAACTCATTCCTCAATCACTAACAACAGGTGCTAAAAAGCAAATGCAGCTCTCATTCCTCTGAAGTGGAAGTGCTGGATAAAACTCCCATGGAGAAAACATAGCTGATACTTAACTATTTACAAAGACTTTTTTTCCCTTTATTTTTAAGATGGAAAGCCAGTGGAGGTGGATCCCCATCACATTATAATAGAAGATCCCGATGGCTCCTGCACATTGATCTTGGACAACCTAACAGGCGCTGACTCGGGACAGTACATGTGCTTTGCTTCCAGTCCTGCTGGAAATGCCAGTACCTTAGGAAAGATCCTTGTTCAAGGTAAAGACCCGCACAGATGTGTTGTTTTAAAGGGCAATGTAATTCCCTGAGCATGAATATGAAGACATTCTGGAAGTTCTGTATAGCATGCAAGAGAGATTAATTGTTCTTGAAGATACAGTAGCAGTGAAATCTCAGGTCAAAAATGAGGTCTTTACTGCCTTGTGCACTGAAATCCTGAGAATTATCTGGTCAGGGACACATCCTTTGTATCTGTTAGAGCACTGTCGTATTTCCAGCTGTTCACTACCTTTACCTTTGCTTTGCAGTGCCACCACGGTTTGTGAACAAGGTTAGAAATGCTTATTTTGTGGAGGGCGAGGATGCTCAATTTACCTGCACTGTCGAAGGAGCACCGAGGCCTCAGATCAGGTCAGATCCTCGAGCAGCTTGGGGACAAATCCCACATTCCCATTTTGTATGATCAGAAGACCCTCCTTGCTTGTTTTTCCCAAGTTATGACCCTTTCTTCTCTGACTTTTCCACCTTATTACCATCCCCTCACTGGTTCTTCCCAATCCCACCCTTCCTTAGTTTCTCAACGTTTTTTTTTCTAGCTAGAATCTGAAACAATACTTACAGATAATGTTTAGATATAAAATCTCACGCCCTGACAACATTCTATCATTGCTTTATTCTCCTTGTCCTACACTTGAATTGAGCGAACCGTCTGGGATAATCAGAAACCTCGATATAACTTTTCATGATTAGAAGCACATTTCCCTGCATTGGCTGATGAGATTTCTTGAGGAGGGTCTCTGCACCCCATGTGGTTCAGTATCCACATGTGATCTACCTTTCTGCATAACTGCCTTCCAAGAAACAAGCGTTTATCTAATGATTAACTCCTGAGTTGTATGCCCACTGGTCTGATAGATGGATCAGTGAACTGGGAATCTCTTGATACTGCTTATTTTTCCTGCCTCATACGAAGTGTTTTCCCCACGCAGGTGGTACAAGGATGGCATACTGTTGAAGGACACAAATAAATACCAGACCTTCAGTGAACCACGGAGTGGTATAATAGTCCTGGTGATCAAGAACCCTTCCAATGAAGATATGGGACACTACGAATGTGAAGTAAGTTCAGAGAGATTTGGAGATCTGCTGACATGACATAGGCTGGAGAAGTCACTGCACTGAGATCCATTGCATGAGATGAGTGACAGAAATTGTTGCTGCGTGCCATATCAAAAAAGTTTATACAAGTCAGGTTCTCCCTAGATCTGGACCTTGAACGTCCAAAAGCTTGGGATGACTCTGATCTGAGAGTTTGGTTGTTCAAGTAATGGTAGAGTGAGCTTATTCTGGAGCTTAAATCCAGATCTCTAGAGCTACATCCTTTGAAGTTTGGGATCATTCTGATGTGATTATTTTCTCAGGACCACCTTTAAACTAGAACAGATTTATGTCACTGCAAATCCAAAAGGAAGAAGTAAAGTAAATAGAAATGGAAACCACTGCCATTCCTGTGTATTTAGCAAGCATTCATGGGAAGTATCTCACAAAACTAGAATGAATGTGCTGTAAAGTATTTTATAAAAATTAGTCATAGTCTGTGCACTCACAGTAATAAAATAGTAATGAGCTCTCAGGGCTCAGCAATAAAGGGTATGTGGCTCAGCTCACAGCAACTTTACAGTTTTTCCATAGATTTTTTTATGTGATCTGATCCAATTTAAAGACTTCTAGAATTTTAGCAAAACCAGATCACCTGGCTTCTGCCATTAGCTAAGATCCCAAGATCCAGTGTTGCTTTGGTTCAGTAAGATTCAGTAGACTGAAGGATGATTAAACAAACAACACCACAGCTGTTTAACACCACTGTTTAACTACCACTTAAATGGCACATGTCAGGAATCTGACCTCCTGGTAGAGACAGTTACCTTAGGACCAAATCACAGAGCAAACGATGAGTAACTAAACTAGCTATTATGCCATAACTTGTCTGTGTAAGTCATTCATGGTGAAGCATTATAGTGAACTTAGTGAGCAGCACGTGTTCACTGAAACCGTAACTCAGATCTAGGGGCACAGATTCATCTGTTTCTGTTGTCATGCAATTGCAAAGTACTTGTTACAGTATGGAAAGATTTTATTGTAGAAAAGCATCCTGCATTTTATTCAGTACCGCATGATTCTCTTTAGCTGGTGAACAGATTAGGGTCAGCAAAAAGCGGAGCAGAACTTTACCATCACAGTGCTGCAGCCCTGACCCAGGAGAGAAGAGGAGACCAAGCCATTACCATTGAAGGTATGGTCCTTGTCCAGCTCTGTAAGTATGTCAGTGTATTACTCTAAAACCATCTCACTGAGGTTCAAACATATTTGCCATCTTATCCATGTTGATCGTTGGTGTCCATGTATCTGTATGTCCATCAAGATGTGCATGGGTATACTGCAGCTCAGCCATATACCCATCACCATCTGTTGATTTCCAAATCTGGCAAATCAGCTTCATCATATAATGTTCGTAAATGCATTATATGAAAAAAGAGGCATAAATGAAGGGTTTGTCACACCACCCAAGAAAAATGTTTCTGTTCCTGTTGCAGTACTTGGAAATGTATGTCAGCCTGGCAGAACACGAGAACAGGGGACAGTAAACAAAGCCACAGATGTATTGTGATCCTTTCCTGAGATACTACTGAAAACCTTCTGAAATTATTAGGAAAGGAGAACTGTATGCCCTGCACAATAGTTCAACTCTTAGCTAGGGCTACTCACATAATCATAGAATCCGGTCCATTTTGTCCATGCATCTTTCAGCTGAATCAATAGGGTGATGTGGGCTGTTCTTACACCATCCAGTAACGCATCTCTTTATTAGCACTTTAACTTCCTAAATTGCCTTCCTGAAGATACCTTTTTACTAAAGGAACTTCCACAAGCAGTCTGCTTGGTACACAAATGTAGATTAGTGGCCCTGTCTGAGAGTGGAATATCCCCTAGCATTTGAAATTGGTCCTTCATACATGTTAGGAGCGTCCTTGCGTAGCTGGGCATGGACCAACCAGTGCTGTCTCTCTTGAGCAGCTCCCAGAGCAGTTCAGGAGAGAAAATAGCCAAGAGACAATAGACAGTAGATAGCTTACTGTTTTGAAGGGTGAGAGAGAGGACTAGGGTAGGCATAGGTCATTCCATGCCAACAAGCATCGATGTCAGAGGGCTTTTCCAGATGCAGTTAGTTGGGACGTGGCAAATGAAAGCCAGAGGTTTGCCAAGAACTGTGGAAAAATCTTTCCTCGTCATCAGTGTTTTCTTATTAACTCAGGATAATAACAAGAGTTCAAGTGTACTTTTGAGAGGGTTTAAGTGTTGCTACCCACATCCAAGTGAGAGCCATCAAATATAAAGACCTCCTGACTTGAGCAGCAAATGACCAGAGTCTGGAAAAATACTCAGGGAAAATGGTACTCCACTCTCCTATTTCCTAATCTTTCTCCCCATGTTGGCTCTGAGAGAGGGTCCTGGTCAGGATGGAGCGTTGTGGACGCTGGTAATGCATTGCTACACATTAAGAGGATTCAGGCACACCAGGGAGTTAAGAGCAGTATCCAGATCTATGTATTCACTTGTTTTGGTTTTATGCTTGCTTTCCTTGTGGTCCTTTACCAGAATACTGTGAATCATCAAACAGCATTGCAGGGAGAATGGTGTTTGTAGAGCAATACTACAATAGTTTTGGTAGCATAAATGTTGAGGTACTTTACTGCTTTGTCCTTGCTGAGACATAGAGAGGAAAATAACTTACATGCAGTATGCAGAGGAACATATATTACTGTTAGGGTGGCATGTCTTCATGAAGCTTCCTTGTGCCAAGGCAGAAGATGCTATAAAAGCAAAGGTTGTAAAACAGCTCATGAGGTTACAAATGTGTGTGTTCAGCCCTGAATTAATCATGTGATGTCACTCCTACAGCCATAAACAAAAAGATTTTGTGAGCTTGTTTGAAGAAATGTAATTGGAGCTTGTTGTTATGAAATAGTCTTTGGTCTATGATTTGCAATTGACTGAGCTTGGTAATAGGGAAAGAAATAGATCCCTGAGTGACCTCAGGGTGAAATAGTGGGAGCTGCTCCAAGCCAGCCAGAGCAACGAGCAGGCTCATCCATGGACCATGATGGCTGTTCTGAGCCGAATCATATCAGGGATTAGTTTGGCACAATGCACTTGTACAAGGAGGGAGTTCATTGCTTCTCTAGGAGTCAGTGACCACTTTGATCTACCTACTGAAAAATCAAGCTCATCTGGCAAAGAACAGGAGGATGGATGGATCTCAGAAAGGCCTTTGCTTTCCATCCTTACAATCTTTTGTCCTTGTGAAAACGGGACTATTTATAACTTCACCAAGAGGACTACATTACTGCTACGTGGTTTTTCTACATCAGAAAATGGCTGCTGTGTCCGTTTTCCAGTTTACCTGATTTATCGTTGGTTCTGGGAAGTGACTATAATAAGAGCCTCCTGAGACACCCAAGGGACTTTAGTTGCAATTGTGTTAGTTTTCATTCTCCTGCCTTTCCTGTACTGTGTATTACACCAAGCCAAACCTGCTATCACAGTTGGGATTCCGTTAGTACAGTGGTTTACGGGCCCTGACCTGCAGCCGGTGATGGTCATCAGACCAACACTTGGGGTCTCAAAAGCAAAATTCTTGCCATTAGGCTTAAATTCCTGGTATGGAAATTTGCAGATCCATTGGAAGGATCAAATTCAAAAGGATGGAAACCACTGAACTAAGGGATCCCCTGACTTCTGCCTTAAGTCACATTTGGTTTTTACACTGAAGTCAACGGAGAGTTGCTTTAAAAATCCTCTTTCTGTGGATATTTGAAGAATTTTAGACACCTTAAAAAACGTAATGGAAATAAGATCTGTCTCTTTGACTTCAAGTTGACTGTCTGCTTTGTAGCCACCCGCCTTGCTGCCTAACCTCTGTACAGCAGATCTGACCCAGTGTGGGCTGGCGTGCTCTGGCATCCCTTTTTAACACATTGTTACTGCAATTCCCTCATCCCACATTCACTAACTTGTTCATTTTTTTTTTCCCAATAAAAACCCAGTGTTTCTGAGAGGTGCTGAATTTTCATCCGGGCAGGAAAGTCTAGGACAGTGAGAAGTAGGGGAAGGGATGGGATATTCAAGTGAAGATAAAGAAAACCTTAAAGAAAAGTACCCAGAATCTAGCACAGCTACAGTGAGGCAACAAATATCCTTACAGCTTTCTCTCAGTTCTTATGCAGAGCTTAGGGCAGATTTGTTACCCAGTAGCCTCCATTCCTGGAGGTGTTGGGGAAGCGCAGAGATGTGGCACTGAGGTCAGTGGGCGTGGTGGGATGGGCTGGGGTTGGACGTGAGGATCTCAGAGGTCTTCTCCAAGCACAGTGATCCTATGATTCTACCTGGCTTTTGGTAACATCCCTCTTGCAAGCCAAATATCCCGAGGCTCTCAAATGTGAGACTGCTTTAAATGCAGAGGAGCCCTCGACCTCTTTGTTTTATCCTTTCACTGAAGAACCAGTGCACATGAGTTTAAAAGTTTCCCTTCTGGGGTAGTGATTGGGATATTCACCTTGTTACTTTTATTTTGTTATCGCTGTCACCAAGTCACATTTCAGGGCAGACCACCACGTTTTAAGTGCTAAAGGGAAGAGAGCACAACCAGACCTTTCAGCAACTCTCTTGCTGCTGCAAGAACAGAACATTTTTTTCCCTTTACAGAGAGTACATTTGCATTTTGTTCACCCAGTTTAGGGAACTGTGTTATGCCCCAGAGTTTCCCATTTTGCTATTGTCTCTAGCAGTTCACGTCAGATTTGTGCATCCTGTGCTATTGGGTTCATCTCTGAGTTGTACACACTATGCAGGGTTTAAGCTTTAGGGAGTGGGAAAAGTAGAACTTATAAGAAAGGCACTTTCTTGGAATTGGAAACCACCTTTCAACCACTCAGAGCAACCAGAGCCGACTTCCATTCAGACTGAGCCTAAATGTTCCATAACTCACACGGCACTGACTGAACGCATTAACCAAGGAGGAGTCTGGCCCTACAGAAGCACTGGCTGACCCTAATGCTTACAGCTTTTAACCTGCTTCTCAGGGGCTCCTGCTTCGCAAAGCTGTTCTCCTGAAACGCTCTCAAACAAGTTGAAATGATAAATCCAGTGCTAAAATGGATGCAGAATATTTTCCTTTCGGGAAAACAGACCCAGATTCTCTCATCCTACTTTCATGTGGTTCTATCCTTTGCAGAGGGCTGTGTAAATCCTCCCTCACACCTCAGATGCAGCGCATACAAAGTAGATCTGTTCTGCAGTGAACTGCGAGTCATCAGGACCCGCTTAACAGAGGTTGTTTACGACAGAATTGATTCTCTTGCTTTTTTTTTGTGATTTTAGGGTTGTTTTTTTTTAATTTGCAGTTCACTTTGAATTGTACCAAAGGGAAATCACCAGAGCTGCTTGATTATAGGCTGGCTAGAAGGCTGCAAACCAATTGCTGGAAAAATTATTTTGAGATTAAATTAAGTTTCTTAGAAACTTTTCTAACTTATTCAAGAAGAGGTGGGGCTTGATGTTGGTTTTTTTTTTTTCCAGATCTCACATAGGTTCAGCCGTTCAGAATAGGTTCTAAACAGTCCAGTTCTGTGTCTCAATTTTATTCCAGCAGATAAGTATTTATAGATATTAGGAGGAAGTTTTTCCCCCAGAGGGTGGTGACGCACTGGAACAGGTTGCCCAAGGAGGCTGTGGATGCCCCATCCCTGCAGGCATTCATGGCCAGGCTGGATGTGGCTCTGGGCAGCCTGGTCTGGTGGTTGGCGACCCTGCACATAGCAGGGGGGTTGAAATGAGATGATCATTGTGGTCCTTTTCAACCCAGGCCATTCTATGATTCTGTAAGCTGGGTACCTGCTGAAAATCTCTATTAGCTCTTTACATGCTATCTTTTGTATTTCCAAAAATGTCCATTTGAACAAATATTTGCAAAGCCATTGAATCTTCTATCATTTTTTTTCTATATCTTGGCATGCCTTACGAGATTCTAGCTCTGCGTGGGGCAGGGCTCACAAGAACTGCACACGCTAGAACAAAGGGAAAGGAGCAGGTGTAAGTGTGCTTCAGGGCTACCTCGGGGCTTCCTACAGATTTTTGATGCTCATTTTCTGTTCCGATGATAATGATTTTCGTTGTCATTGTTGTCAGCTGGGGTTTTGCATCTAGTCCACAGTAGGAAGTGCTTAGTGTTTGGGGGAAAACCCTTCAAGTAAGTGAAATCACAGTTGAAAGCATTTCAGCTCTCCAGGATTTCCCATCTCAAAGCATTTCCAGGTCTCTTACACCATCACTACTGTATTACAGGGAAAGGAAAGAGGTAAAAAATGCAGTACCTTGTCTTCTCTATTTGGCCTTCCAAACAAAACTCAGATCTCACAGTAGTGAAAAGCAACAGTTTTTTGCAATATTCTTCTCAACACAATAGTTATTAGCAAATCTAAATTACTCCATTCAAAGAATATTCTTGGTCATAATCACTAAATGTGATGCTGGAAATAACCACAGAAAGCATGGATGGGATGGTACAGGTGTTTTTTTTTTTTACTCCAGTCTATTTTTATTAACTGAGCAAAGTTAATTTCATCATTTCAGCTTTTGCCTCTCTTTAACCCCATGCTGTTCATACTGTTTTCTTTGTAGTCACTGAGCAAGAGACTAAAGTGCCCAAGAAAACCATCATCATGTAAGTGCTGATTATTTTTTTTGTTTTCTGGTAACATTTGTGTTTTGCCTTGCTGCCTCTGCATGATCCAATAACAAGCTTGTGTTTATTGGCCATGCAAGTGTGCTCGCCCCTATTCCACCAGATCTGATGGTAATTTGTGTTATGCAAAGCGACTACCTGAAAAATCTTACTATCCCTTTCAAAGAAATAGCAACATTGCAGCTAGACAAAGCACAGGCCAAATTTTTGTTAGGATACAATATGAGAAGTAATTCCACTGGGTATTGCAGGAGTTGCACGAGAGCTCAAGAAGGTACAGTCTGACTCAGAGCTTTGAAATCAACCAACGTTGGGAACTGGCTACTCAAAAAGATAAGCAAACATAACAGATACAGTCTACAGTGTTTTCTGTGTAGGATCTCATCAGCCATTAAAATCTTCAGGTATCTTCCTGGTTTTAAGTAACATAAGTAAGGGCATAACTAAATTGTATGATACTGGAAGATTGTCCTTACATGTTAGACTGTCAGAGCACCTTCAAGAAATTCAGCTTGTGTCCTGTTGGACACAGGTGACTAGGGAATAGGTATTTTGGGGAAATGCATTCCCACAAGAGTAGTAATTTTGCTAAAACCAGTCCTTGGCTTGGACATGACTCTAATAGTTGCCTTTCTTTGAAGTAATTTTGTTAAACGATGAGGCAGATTTGTGAAACAACAGCTAAAATGACTCAGCAAGTGCTTTATCTTTCCTTCTGTTATCTCCTGTGATGACTATCAGTTATCATCCATGCCCATTTGGAGCCAGTGGTCTGCATGAAGCTATGGCCCCACCTCCCAGCAGCTTCCACCCTGAGCCAGCGAGTAGGCAGAGAACGGGAAGGATGAACAAGACCTAGGTCTGCCTTTGATTTCCTTGAGTTAACAATTCGAGTCATTAGATTTTTTTAACCTTCCAAATACCAGAAAATGAAGGTGCAGGGCTCAGATTTCCCAGTGGGTAGCAGAACAGAGACATACTTCTTGATATCGCATTCAGAAACATCCCAAGAAAGTCCTGAGCAGGAAGCAATCTCTCTCAGCCAGGCCATGTCTGAAGCTTAGTAAATCTCACCTTTCTACATCCCTGCACCTGGAAATCACCTGGAAAAATGCTTTTTTTCACATCTCCCCTCAGTAAGCTAATAGTAGCCCTTCCCCCTTAATGATTTCAGATCAGAAGAAGCAGCATTACTATTGGTTGATTAAATAATATCAAAATAATGCAAAATACCATCAGAAAAGCTGACTTCTAAATTTCTAACACGGTGCGTTGGACAGCTCAAGAAGCGATTCCTAAATTAAGGGCTGCGGCCCCAACAGGGGTTGGGTTGGTACCTTTATGTGTAGCATCTCAGAACAAGGTTGAGGGTTGGACCAGACGATCACAGTGCTGTTTTCCAACCTTAATGATTCCATGATTCTAAGGGAACTTGTCCTCCCTTTGCTGGTAGGATGGGGTCATGAGCTCATCTGGGAGGCCCTCAGCTAGAATGAGGGTGGTGATGGAGTAAGGTTTGGGAACAGCTTGTTAAGGGCACACTGCAGCTTCTAAAACATAGTGAGCTGAGAAACAGAAGCATCTTTGAAATTACCAGCAGGAAATAAATCAACAGATAATTTAGAGACAAGAGCAATGTCCCTGTAAATCCCAGAGCCAAAAAAGTATTGTACCTTTGCAATGTAGAGCTAAGTCTAGTGCAAAAAAAGGGACTTGGTTTTGGATAATTCAGAAAGGCACTGTGGTCATGATAAAGGCTCTGCAGAGCAGTGTCAGCAGACAAGATCAGCATGGGAAGGCAGAGCAGAAAAGTGATGGTAACTTGTGGGAAAGAGCAAAGCAGGAGCAGATGAGCCTGGTCAGGTTAGATGCTGAGGCTGGTGAGGGAACTGAGAAAAAAGAATAAAAATTGTTGTTTTGGTACATAACCACTCCTTCCTGGATCTGGTGGTTGTCTTTATCCTTCAGTTTGTTCTATTTTTGTTATTATTCCAGTCTCTATTACTTGGAGGTAGGATGAAAATCTCAGGGCAGGAACAAAACCAGCTTTGCCTCTTAGCTCCACTGAAGCAGCCACTTCTGCAGCAGAACGTCGGATTCCTTACACTTTCAAATCAAACTCTCTCTTTACCTTCAGGTTTTTGCATGTAAAAAAATGACACCAAAAAATTCTGCAGGAAAACTGCATGTTCAACATATCAATTAAGAACATTAAAATATGACCTTGGATATTCCTGTCCCCAGATACATTTAAAGTCAGTTTGCTTTGGGATGGGAGTAGACAATTGTCTTGATACAAGCAGAATATATCTATGCACAGGTGGTGAGAAATCCCAACCACACTGGATACCTCGAAGAATATAAAGACCAGCAGAATTGCTCTGAGAAATAACAACTAAGCATTCCAGATTGATCTGGTATTCCTATACCTGTTGCTGATAGTAAGATCAGGCTGTGTCTGCAGTGACAGTACTACAAAGAGTAAATGTAAGTGTATTTTGGCATAACTGAATTCTGCAGGAAGTATTCTAACCTTCCTGGCTTCCAAATGCTTAATGCCCTTTCAGCGTTACTATTCTGCCTGTGAAAAAGAAGATCTCTAGCCAAAAAAGAATCTTTAATCAATAAAATAGAGATAGGGTAGACTTAGTAAAAGAGAGGACGTTACTGACCCTACTGTAATAAAAAACATGTTACCATTTTGTTTGAACAAACCTAGATCTTAGCCATGGACATTTAGGAAATGGGTTAACTAGAGTGCATAAAACCTTTGGGTGCATAAAACCTGTGGGTGGTGCAACTGCTATTTGGGCACAGAGTAGGTGTTCACTACAAGCACATGAGACATATCAGTGTCCAGAAGACCATTTCTCATCTGGACAAATGTTTGTGCACGCAAGGAGGCTGAAGGAGCTGGGATCCACTTTGGGCAAAGAGGTTTTGGCTGATTCAGCAAGTAAGCGGTGATGGGCATGTGGGCGTGTGTGTTGTGTGTGTATCCCTCCCGAAATGACATGCTTCACCCAAGGCTGGAGTGCTCCTAAGACTAACCCCACTATAGCACCTTGATCGACACTGGCATGTGCAAACGGAGCGTGGCTCCCCAAAAAGTCTTGTCTTCCTGCCAACTCCATTTCAACCCTTTCCCTCATCAGAGAGGAGACAATAACTACTGTGGTGAAGAGCCCGAGGCAAAGGGGAAGGGTTTCTCCTGCCCGTTCTTCTTCAGGCCATTCACCTTCCCACTCCCCAAGAGCGGAGCCAACTCCAGAGCCAGTTTTTGTCTCAAAGATCAGGCAGCCTGTCCACAGGCATGAGCAAGAGGCGACCTCAAAGTCTGCTGTCCCCATGCTTTATGTCACAGAGCCGGAGGACAGGCAAGGAGCGGCAGCAAGAGAGATCACTGTGGAGACCAAGACGGAAGAGCAAAAGCCCAAATGGGTTGAAGTGGAAGAAATAATTGAATTCAAGGTGAAAAAATCACCAAAGCCTGCAAGGAAAAGAGGATCTTCCCCAGTAAAACAAGAAAAAGATGACTCAGGGGTGTTAACATTCACTTTTCCCAGCTCAAGGCCAACGCGTTCCCCAGATGATGATCCAAATACAAACAATTCCAACAATAAATTGGTGGAGCAGTCAAAATCTTCTTTGCCCCAAGAAAGTCTCTCTGAAGTCAATATCCAGCCTCTGGTGTATGCAACGGATCAGGAAGGGCCCCAAGGCAGCAATGAAGACAGAAGCTCCCCGTGTGAGTCAGAACAGCTAGGAAATAACGCCTGTACTGATTGTGGATCTGAAGGAAAGAGCTGCCCACAGGAAACAAGTGAGCACTGTGGGGCAAGAGTTGCTTCCCCACTGCTTGCCTGTGGGGGTGAGCCTTTGAGCTTCAGGTTTGAGACGGCTGCGGCAGATGAGCATGGGCTTCTCTTCTCATCGGCGAGGCCAGAGGTTGAAGAAGTGGATGAGTTAGACACATCTTGGCCTGTTGAAGAGGGGATGCCCCAGGTGGTTGAAGATGTCCTTCCAGAAGAGGAGGATGTCATTATAATTGATGAACCAGAGGATCTACAGGCGGAAGACATCAGCACCCGGAACCTCAAAATTTTAACCCACAATGGCAAAATGCTGACTTTGGAGGATCTTGAAGATTACGTTCCAGGAGAAGGCGAGACCTACGGGTGCGACGATAAGAACCATAAAACAGACAAACCCTGCGAGATCTCCGTGCTCCAGACAGAGATCAGGGAGCCCACCATCGGGAAGCCGGTGCTGCTGAACCTGGGGAGACCCGTGGTGTCCGAGCCCAGGCAGAGATTTTTCAGCACGTTGGAGGAGCACATTCCAGGGAGCGTGTTCGTCTCGACGTCTCGAGTAACTGGTGTGCAGTCCGTAGGCTCTTCCAACATCTCCATCCATGTGAGTGATGCCTGCATGGAGGTGAAGCCCGGGGTACATGCGGCAGCTTCCTCTGCTCCCTCCTTCACCGTGAAACCATCTTTCTGCACTGAAGTCCAACTCTCGGCAGACAACGGGCAGTCGAGCTTTAAAACTGAAGTTTCCACGAGAACCCTCAGCTATGGGACTGTCGGTGAGCCCGTCACGTTGCACATCAGCACAGAAGACCTCTCCCAAAGCTGAGCAGAGGCAAGCATAATTTTCAACGCAAGAGGAAGCAGTGTTTTACAACAACAACAACAAAAATAAACGAAAAGCAAACACAACAACAAATGATCAGAATTGCTGTAGGTGAGGTGGGAATGACGACAAGGTAATGTGTGCGAGGGAAAATCTTTGACTAAAATATATTTATCTATGAGCTTTTCCAGTCTTAAAGGGAACACGTCTGTCAGATCAGTTTGTAATTGTAAAAGCTTTGATCGAGGTGAACGTATATCATTCCATAGGGGAGCTGCGGGGGTAGGCTTAGGAAAAGCCTGATTCTCCTACCTGTGACATAGATACACGTGGATAAGTGCTTTTATTTTGTTCACGAACTTAAGAATTACTTCAAGTGCCAACCTGTAAATGATAGCATGGCAAGGAGGTGAAAGAATCGACGCTTTCCAGCATCCTCCAGCAGCAGCACGGGAGGACTGTTCCCTGCTAAAGCCATCTCCTGTCATTGCGTGCTCCGAAGGTCATGAAGCTCTGCACTGCTTTGACTCTACACTTCTGACACCAGTTAGCTCCATCAAAAATGTCTTCCTAAACCTTTCAGCGTGCACAGTCTGGTTAAATTGTTATGAATTTCTGATAGAGGAAATATTGCATTTGCACGGAACGCAGAGGGCTGCTCAGACCTTCCACCTGAAATCCTGACTTGGCTGAAGTCAGCGGTCCCAGCGGCTCTGACTTGAGGAAGCCAAGGATTTCATTGCTCTCTTCCACCTTAAGAAAGACTACAAAAAAGACCATTTTTAACAATGACTGCTATTTTCAAGTCCACCATAGGTGTCGGTTTCGTTTTTCTGCATACTAGCCTAGTGGGTTTATAAACCGTGTATTTTAAAATATGGGTTCACTTCATGTGCAGCAGAAGATTAAAGAGCTGCACAAAATGACTTCTGCAACTATAATCAAATGTTAACGCATACAAAGAACCACAAATGTGGTCTTTGTCAGTATATATTACTGGAAAAATAATCTGGTATATTTGGTCTCCTGTTTGTGCCAGTGGTGAAACTTTACTGTTAACAGATGAATGTCTTCTGGTGTGCTAGAAGGAATTCACCATGGAGCTGCAGCAAAGTGACAGGAGCACAAAAAAAAAGAGGAAAAAAAAAAGAACAGAACCAAAGAAAACCACAAACAGATCTTTACCACAAATGCCTGGTTGAAAAATACATTTATCTGTAATAAACTGGGCTGCTTGGCAGCACTGCCAGTTACAATTGCTTCCTGTTACTGAAACAGTGTATGCTGGATCATATTGCAGAAGTCACCTTGCTGCTTTCTGATGAGTTTCTCTGCAGCTTTGCAGCCAGATTGCTGTTTGTGAGGCTCGGATGCACTGGGCATGGCCCATTCCTGTTGGCTTCACTAAAATGGATATTGCACAGAGAGCTTCAACACATTGCTCAGCCCTGGAAAGAAATTATCTGAAAGGCCCAAACAGTGGTCCCAGTTGAAGTCAACTGGAATTTGTCACTGATCTCAGTAGGACCAAGCACTGGCCCTCTCTATCCAATGGAGGTGTGGGGAAAAGAGTCCCAACACCTTGTCCCTGCTGAGTTGCGTGGCCATGCTGTAATAGGAAATGTTTTCATTTAGATGGAACAGGGAAACCAGAAATGCTCTCAGATGCAGCTTCTAGCTGGCATGAATAGAGTGGATTAGTGAGTTATTGCCTTGGAAATGTTGGTGTGTGATGCTCTGTCTCAGTGTTTCCCAACTAGATAACATTGTGAAGCTTGTTCTGGAGTCCAGGCAATATTCCTGCAAACAGGGACTGAATTTACAGGAGGTGCTTGTAGAAAAGAATGCATTTTTTTTCTTCTGTGGCTGAACCTTGATCATACGGTGACAAAAATGAATGCATTTCTCAGCCTTTTGCTTTTCAAGATCCAAACAGGATATCTTGTGTAATACCATGTGCACTACCCTCAAGATAGAGGGCACTTTCCTAGTGATTACATGCGGTGAAAGAAATGAAACCTCTTTTGTGTTACTCTCCTGTTTTTGATCAGAGCTCCTTGGTTTATACTGTTTGTTTTATAAGTAAGCAATATAATCTGTGCTTTGTTCATATACTGCGCTCTGCATTGGAAAGCAACAAACATCCAACAGGGAAATCCTTCTGAAAATGAAAATGTTTTTGTATCAGGCCTGATTCTGAGCTCAGCTCTTCAAGTGTCTATCCAGAATAACTCCGCAGCAGTAAGTGGATTTCTTTTGGATTACGGGTGGACTGGATGATCTTGGAGGCGTTTTCCAATCTCTATAATTTAGATAGGCACTGCTGAGAAAGGAATTTGCTCTATCGTGGTCTTTTAAAGCATACTCTTGCCCAAAAGATAGTAAAGAATTGTGAGGAGATGTGGAGGTTCTATCTGATGTGGTTGATGCTCAGGTATATATTTTAAAAGAAGCTGGAAAACTGCAGTTCCAATGGTCTTAGAAAAATATATATATTCATTAGCTCAAAGCAATTAACATCTGCTTACACTTTCATTTGAAATCTAAGCAAAAGGAAATCAATCGAAATGGAAGTCTGAAATCTTTTGTGGAGCTCTGTTCTCAAAATGAAAGGTTTCTGAGCAGCCCGTTACGTCCACATTCAAAACATTTTCCTAGAGATTGAAAATGATGCTTGTAAGTGATTAAACTGTGTAGATAACTAATGAGATGCGTGGGGGTTTATTTCTTGTAGACAAAAACATGTTAAAAAAAATTAATACAAGAAATGCTTTACCGTAATTCCTGCAGGCAAATGGGTATTAATAAAGTGGAAACTTCAGTTTGCTTGAGATTAAACAAACAACAAAAAACCAACGAATGCAAGATGCACTGTTAGATGCTGAGTTGATATCAATAAATGTCTTGCATCGGCTGTCTCTAAACTTGCTGGGTTTCTGTGTTCTTCTCTGCACCTGATACTCCATCATCTCGTCAGCTTCTCCCCTCAACTTAAGCAGGAGCGTATCTGCAGCCCAAGGACAGTAATGCATTCAGGTTCTGGCTGCCATTCTAATAGACAGTTCCAGAAGTGTTGAAATGGAAGAACCTCTTTTGATGGACGCTTCCCGTTCGGCTGTAGGAGCGAATGATTTTGAACAGTCCTTGCCTACTTGGGTCCCCTGAGGTTGATTTGGAGGCTTAAAATCCACGTGGTTCTTGTGGTTTTGATTATTGGCTGAAGGAGATGTGAGGTGGAAAGGGTCACAGTCACCATTTTGGAACTGGTAAACAGGCTGTGCATTGCAGATGTGTCATCATTACAGGGTTAACCGGATGTACCATAGCTAATATTCATGCTCCTCAGGTCAGCAGCTTGGATCACAGCACGTAATATCACTAAATAGGGAAGAAAGCAGTACCATTAGCAGTACAGAGGAGAAGAATCCCACGTTGTCTTGTGGACTGGGAGTGTTTGAGAACCTCTTGCCTCAGTAGTCCGTAACTTGAGCTTATTACCACATTTGACCACAATGCCACAAATCCAAGTTAAACTGAGTTATATTTTCTCCTTGATAGATAGTAAGGGTGTTTCATGCCTTTCCAAACAGCTCTCTTGTTGGCAGCTGCCCAGCTGGTAAGGCAGCACTGGCTGGTGGCAATTACAACAGGAACTCCAGGAAATCCAAGTCTTTAAAGATCTTTCCACCCAGCCCATTGCTAATGGACACCAATGGGGCAGTCTGGGACACGTGCTGTGAGCAAAACATGCTTTTCCCATCAACAGCCCCAGAACGGAAATATTCCATCATCACAGAGAGGACACTGAAAACAGAATAAAATCTAGATGCCCTGGAGGCATTCAAGGCCAGGTTGGATGGGGCCCTGGGCAGGCTGATCTATTGGTTGGCAACCCTGCCCATGGCAGGAGGGTTGGAACTAGGTGATCTTTTAGGTCCCCTCCAACCCAAGCCATTCGATGATACTATGCCTAGAAAGGGGGCTGACCCAAACAAGTTTTCCTGCTAAGGTCTATCATGGGACTTTACTTTCTCAAGGCTGAGAAAGAAGCAGAATCGAATCAGAGCTGCAGGGCATGCTGTATGTGAATGGCATGAACTGAATCAGAAGCATCTGTGTGCAAGTACTCTTACTTTTTTTCTTTCAGCAAGCTCCCAATTGCTCTCCCTGCATCTTGGCCCACAGTATTACAGAGCTGCGCCCACTGGCACTTACACAACTCCACACATAAGACTGCTGCCTACTGGGAATCAGTTCCTGGTATGGCTGGAAGTCATTTTTTCTGCTCCAAGAATACAGTCAGATTTATTTTTTCCTCTACTCATGGAAAACACATTTTTATACACATGGGAAGTATGTTTAAAATAATAAAGTCTTGGGCAACCAGAATGGGGTGTCTAAAGCAGAGATTTTTAGCCAGGTTTATCATGGACTGCATGTTTATTCAAGTTTGTATTCTTTGTGACTATGATGAATAGTTGTAATCTGATGTGGGTTTTGTCTTTCTTTGATGGGTGTTTTAGTATCCTTAGGTATCTTCTGCCCCTTTGTTGTGCCTCATTAAGATTTGTGTAAGGAGTGCTGGGCAGGAGATTGGATAAGATCAGCTCCCGAGGTCCTTCCCTGTCTGATTGACCCCATACCCCAGCTTGGCCTATCTTCTGCAGTGCTGACTGGGGATGAGTGTGTGCTGTTTGTCTCCTGGGTGTCTGTTCTGCAGTGATGTGCTCGAGAATCCATTTCTGTTTGGAAAGCTTTGTCATCTCTCTTCCTTCAAGACTGTCATTTCTTGAGGCAGAAGTTACACCTTCCTCTACAACGCTTCTCTGTGCACTGTCATTGAGCAGTACTGTATACACAAATGACCTTGCCTTTAGAGCTGGCTTGCAAAAGCACCATCAAGTGCAAATTTAAAAGTTTCAGGTGTCAAGCAAACCTAAATACCACGAAGTAGGACGAAACACGTTCTCCTGCAAGCAGTAGCTTCAGGGCCTTCTAAACTATCCTTCCTTGCAGGCTCAGGAAGCAGCAACCCTTCTTCAAGGGGCACTGGTGAGTCTGGTAAGTGCTCACTCCTCCTTTCCCTTCCCTGAGATAATAACGTCCTCCTCGCACGTAGTCTCTGTGCATCACCGCTGGCTTTGTTTCGCTGACCCCAATGGAAGTATATCTGCCCAACCAGACAACGTAGGGTTGAGCCAGGAAACAAATCCCTCTTTCCACTGTCTGAGAGTGTCCTTGTCCTGGTGGGATGTGTCTCTCTGAAGTCTGTGTGCCTGTCTCCTTATTGTGAGCTCTAGGAGAGGGGGAAGGACGCGATGACAGATGTTCCGTCTGACTGCAATGGGTTGCATGCTGCCATTGTTTTCTTTTTGCGCCAAAGAGAGAAAAGCTGTTCTTCTTGTCTGTAGGAAAACCACCCCCACAGTCAGAGCTGGAGACCTCTGTCCAGGCCTCCCTTCAGCGTGCTGATAAGGAGATCAAGACAGCTCTGAAGAAGCTCGTGGACTCAGCATCACTGCTTGTGACAGCGGACACGCGAGGAGGTGACCATGGAGCAGTTGGGCCTCTGCTGCTCCATGAAGCCAGCACCCAAACCCAGGCTGCTGGGGGGCAGGGTAGGTCTGGAGCGAGACTGGAAGATAGTGCAATAGTGCATGGAGATTGAGAGAGACAGAAAAGAATGAACACAATTTCCCCACCCC
>JACDJE010000112.1:3787224-3915306 GCA_016647715.1 Pavo muticus
CGTCCCCCCACGATTCTCTGCTTCATTGTTTTGGACAGTTACGGGTTGAAAGAGGACATTCAGAGCCAACAGAACACAGGGCTGTGGGATGGGGTTGGGTTGGACACAGCTTTGGGGCAGAGCTTCCTGGAAACAGGAGCTTGAAGACTGTGTCTGAAGCAGAGTTTGGTTCATCAACTGCCCAAAGTGAAGAAGGAGAGGATTTTTTCCACATATGGACTTTTAACCTTTATTTTTTCCTTTTTTTCCCCCTTTTTTCCTTTTTCCTTTTTTTCCCCCTTTCTCCTTTTTTTTCCCTTTCTCTTTTTTCCTTTTTCCCTTTTTTTCCCTTTTCCCTTTTTTTCCCTTTTCCCTTTTTTTTCCTTTTTCCTTTTTTCCTTTTCCCCTTTTTTTCCTTTTTCCTTTTTCCTTTTTCCCTTTTTTTCCCTTTTCCTTTTTTCATTGCTTCCATTTTCCTTTTTTTTCCTGATTTCCTTTATTCCTTGTTTGCCTTTTTTTCTCCCTTGGCAGTCACAGAAGTAATTAGGTTTTGGATGTGCTGGGGTGGGGAAGGGCTATTGATTTTCTTGTTGTCTGCCAAAAGCAAGCTGGAAATTTGAAATCCCTTTACCAACTGCCAGAGAATGTATAGCAAGTTGGGCACAACAAGTTCCCCTGCAGTTCCTTGGCCCTGGAGCTGAGCAGACCCCTCAGCCATTTAACTGATTAACGCCAATGATGTGTGTCACAACGTCTTCAGGTTTCACATTTGTGTTGTTTTTAAAGCACGTGAGCAAGCTGCAGCCCCGCCGCTCTCCCTCCTGCTTCTGCCACAGCAACTTGTCTGTCTCTGTTTGTGTCAAGTCAGAGTATCTGGCCTCCACCAACGTAAACCCAAAAGGACAACGTCACGCAGCCCACAGCCCTCAAACTAAAGATGCATTTTCAAATAAAAAAGTTATTTTTGCCTAAAGCTGTAGGGGAATAGAAGCATTTCATGGAGTTAGACCAAAAATAACTGCTTAAAAATGACAGGGCTTTAATTTTTATTTTTCTTCTCCTTTTTCACGGGAAATCATCCATGCAAATAATCCTGTGGTGAAACAGAATGACTCAAAAATCATCACAAGTAAAATGTGAAATGGATCACATCTTTAGTCTCAGCTGCAGGGAGAACAGAGTAGTGAAGGAGATGGTTCTGCAGTCCTTTTACTTGAGGCAACTAATTAAGTTATTAATAGGGGCATTATTTTAATAAGATGATGACTTGCCAATCATCCCTTTGACCACATTTGAATAAAAAGAAGGCAAATAATAGCATTGTTAACCAGAAATCCCCAGTCCATTTCCTACCCAGATGGGATCTTTGACCCTATTTCCTTCTTGTTCCTACTGACCACCTATCCTACCTGTGTCTGCATGTGTTTCCTTATAGAAAAGCTCATGTTGGCAGTCTGCATTATGTCCATTCTAAGCCTCTTTGCTGTTATTCAAGGCCTTTGCTTTACGTGGTCATCTCAAATGGGCTGAATTCTCCTCTTAGCTTCAATGATAGCACTCAGCTGAGGTTAGAAGGATTCCATTCTGACACAAGGCAGACTAGAGATAGCTTCACAGGTCTGCTCTGGTTTTCAGATGTGCCCTCATAGCTAATGTGTCTAACTTTCCCTATTTCTGCTATCTGACAAAGCACAAAGGCAGATTCCAACTGAAGAACCAAGTGTACCAATGCCCAGCCTTGGTCTTTCCCATGAGGAGACATCTACTGGAGCTGAAAGCACTCAGGAGCGCACTGTTCCCATTTCCAGGTAAACATACATTCTAGTACACAGATTTTCCTCTGTAGGGAAGCTAGTGGTGACTTGAACTCATTCTTGTCTTCTGCACTGCACAAGAAGGGTGTAAAATATTGGAGAGAAATGAACTCCGCCAAAACAAAATTCTTCCCATATTAATTTTAAGTAAATATTGGTTAGTCTGGTGGTTAAACACATAGTTCAATGGCAAGGTGTAATCCTATAGCTCTGCAGTTGCGTGACTGTGTCTTTTCTCTTGGGCTTCATGAAAGAATACCATCGGCTGCAGGGACGGGAGACTGGTACAGGAGAGAAGGGGATGTGGTCTGGGACGTACACAGTGAAGTTTACATTGAGACCACAGAAAGAACCCGTGTGTATAAGACTGAGGAGAAGACCCCAACAAGTAAGGAGGAGCCTTGTCCCTATTTCTCAGGTCCTGTGACTATCATTGTCTTCCCTTTGGGTGATATCTCCCTGACTGTGGTTTTGTTTGAAATAATTGCATTTCTTCACCAGTAACTGTTTATTAAACAAAAAGTAGCGTATAAGCATGAAGAAGCCTAAAAAGTAATGTCACCATAAGGAAACCTAAATATATCACTGTGATATCTCTTGATTTGACCTTAAGCCAATATCATACCCTGGGTCTGGAAATCCCATTTGAGTCACTGAACCTACATCAGCACACCATGAGCAAAGTCACGGTGTGAGTACAGCAAAGCATTGTGTCTCATCAGGTCCTCCCTATATGCAAGTGACAATAGAGGATGTGCAGGTGAATGCTGGGGAGCGTGCCAAATTTCAGGCAGTCATCGAAGGAACCCCTCCACCTACTGTTCTGTGGTTTAAGGTAAGGGAAAATGTTTTCCTGGCTGAGAATAGGGACCACAGAAAGGACTACAAAACAGCGCTTCTATGGGGAAAGCCTTTTTGTTCTGTCATTCTACACCTGTTACGCTGAATCTTATCTGTAGGTGTTTTTTTACATTAGCTGCAGTTCTCCCTGGAACCACCACGCTTGAATTTTGCCTTGTGATGGTTCCAGTGTCACTGGGGCTCCTTTCACAAGATCATTTTGGGTACATAAATAGGCAAGAAGGGAGGTTGGTGTCTGTCTGAGAGCCACCGGGGTGTGTGCTGTTGGTTTTAGGGTCAGGAATGGGATTAAGAATGGTTTACTCCAATTGTCAACATGACTTTCAGGCTCTGTATCTTTTCCGTAGTTACTTGGTAAGCTGAGTGCAAGGACAGTAAATAATGCAATAGAAAGTATGAGAAATCATTTATCGTCTCCCAGAGTATTGTTTTCCCCCTCAAATATTGCATCACTGTTAAGTCAATCTGTATTAGATTTCATCTGACACCTTCCTGCCCAGTCAGGTAGGCTTGGTGTGCTGGAAAAGCCAAAGAATGAACCACATCACCTTGGGATCCCTCCCCAGCCCTCATTCTAATGAATGGGCTCTGAAATAGAAATGTTGTATAAGCAGAGAGACATTTACCCACGGGGTCTTCTTCAGCCAGCATTTTGTTAGTGACTTTTGCTAGATGGAAAGGTATGTTGTAGCTCTGCTCTTCTTTCTCATTTCTTGGAGAGAAGAAATGTCTGTTTCCATCTTGGTTTTCCAGTAACAAAAAGTGGTTCCATTCTTTCAGGGCACCACGCTGCTGACAGACAGCGTTAGGCTCCATCAAGGGAAGGCAGGAACGACCTATTTCTTAATCCTGGACAAAGTTGTCTCAGAAGATGGTGGTGTTTATACCTGTGTTGCCAAAAATGCAGGAGGGGAGGTTTTGTGCAAAGCAGAGCTTGTTGTACATGAAGGTAACGCCATTCTTTGGGCTGCATGAGTTGCTTAATAACCTCTGCAGTGTGCGCTCTGTCGTCATCTTCCTTTGGCACCCATATGGTATGTGCCATGTGTTCAAGCTTAGCATTTGCATGTTAGCAGTATGGATTGATCCAGTATAAAGGGAAATCTTCTAAGGACCTGCACAGAACAAATGAGTTGGGATTTTTTGTTTCTTTTATCTCTGCTTGAGACTATATGATGAACTGACACCATGGGATGCAGAAATAAGCATGGCCACGCCGCAGTGATCACGTTGGCAAGTTGTGCAATCCAACAGCCATACCAAAGTCTGCAGAAGTTTAGAGGAGCCCTATATATTTCCCTGCCTTTAGCTGTCCTGAAATAACTTTGTACACCATTAGCGATCTGAATATTAACCTTCATATTTTTCTTCATTTCCAAAGCTAAGAAAGACCAAGCAGCAAAGAAAGTGGCCACCCGGAGAAAGCTCCATTCCCTGTATGAGGTTAAGCAGGAGATTGGAAGGTAAATGGATTTTCCAGCATCCAGCATTTTCCAACATCCAGTTGCCCACCTGAGCTGCCGAGCAGCAGGAACAAGAGGCAGAACCACGAATAAATAAATCCAAGAGGGAGATCACCCTGATACAGGCGTGCTGGGAACTCTGCTCTGGAGTTTCTGACAGGTTGGGAGAGTCCATGGAGCCCGCAGGTCACTCCAACTAATAAAATGCTTGGAGGTTTTCAGGTCGCACTGAGTGACATGGCCTGTAGTGATCACAGGAACGGGCTGACGGTTGGACTAGATGATCCTAGTGGTCTTTCCAACCTTAGTGATTCTGTGAATAGGTGCCCGTGTATGGCTCTTGGGCAATACTAAGCTCAAAAACCCACAGCAATGTAGGCACCGTGTCCATCCAAGGGATCTGAGAGCATCAGCCTTTGTCAGCACACGTCTGGAATAGGTTTTCCTTCAATGGGAACTCGCTGCTTAGTTTTGGAGGCAGCCAGGAGAGGGCAATAGCAGCTCGCACACGGGGAAATCAGAGCTGTGTCAGAGAATGTAAGCCCTGAGCAGCAGGAGCTGTCAAAGCTGGGGCATGGAAAGGTCCTCACCTGCTGTGCAAGGGCTTTGAAGCGGGGCTGAGCTGTTCTTGTCCTCTGATTCCGCACAGGGGCTGCTTCAGCTTTGTGAAACGAGTTGTACACAAAGGGAACGGAGTGTCTTGTGCTGCCAAATTCATCCCTCTGCGAAGCAAAACGAAGGCTCGGGCGCATCAGGAGAGGGATATTCTCAGCTCTCTGTCCCACGACAGGATTACCAGGCTGCTGGATCAGTTTGAAACGCGGAAAACCCTGATTTTGATCTTGGAGTTGTATCCTTTTCTGTGCTCCTTCTCCAAGGAGGCCGGAAAGTAATGGGCAGGCATCGTTTATTAAATAGCTGTGCTAATAAGCAATTTTTAGCTTTTGCTGAGATAGCAGAACACACCCAACCATTCCCCATGCCATAACATAGCATGGCTCTGTGTGTCCACACTGAATTACTGTGTTTCTGCTGTTGTAGGAAAAGCCATGATACCTGCATATATGAGTGTGAATGAGCTGTTAAGCACCAAAGTTCTTTTCTGGAATTTCTGGAAGGGAAGGACTCAGTTCCCAATGAAGTCTCATGAATTTTGGCCTCTGTTAGTTGAGATGAGGTGGCTACAAAGTAAAAATGTCAATTTAGCTTCTGGATGCTGGGAACTTCCTGGAAAACAGAACCTGAGGCTCTCCAGGCAGGCAAGCCTTCGTACAAACACCACTAAATACACCACTAAGTAGGACATGTTTCAGAGCAAAATGGCTACTTTGTAGGTGAGAAAGGAAGATGAGGTGCTGGGACCTGGGAGAAGAGATGAGCCAACACTGCAAGCTGGAGACCCAAATCCCCAAACACAGCGTTTGGTCTTTGTGTGCCCTTGGTTTTGAGGCAGAAGCTTTGCATAAAGACTTGGAACAGCATGGGCTGAGTCATTGGGAGATCAGCATGAGCAAGGCCAGGCTTGCCCTTCTGGGGAGCAGCCATGAACTCCGGAGCCTTGAACATGTTTCAGGAGCTGTGGAGATGTGGCACTGGGGGACGTGGTCAGCAGGCATGGTGGGATGGGTTGGGGTTGGACTTGGGGATCTTAGAGGTCTTCTCCAACCTGAATGATTCTATGCGTCTATAACTGTGGTTCTGTTTTATCTTAACGCTGTTGTGAGATGCTCCAGCGAAGAGCTCCTCGACCGTTTATTCAAGAAGAGTGTGGTCACTGAAGCAGAGGTAATCTTCCCTTCTCATTTCAGTGTCCAAAGTCGGTGGGAACCACCTGATCCTTCAGCACAGATTAACGTTCATCCGCATTTTCTCTTTCCAATGTGAGAAATATATTTGAGTCAGCAATAATCTGTCTCTCTATATCTTCATTTCATTTGTCTCCTGAGAATTGTACATACACCCACTCCCTTTCAGTCTCCAAGCCAAGATCTGAAATGGGATGATGGTTTCTCAGATAGTTTTTGTTATTGTTGTTATTACGGTTTTTTAAATATTGGGTGCTCAAAGCTCAGAAGGTTTCACATCTCCCATCTAGAAGCCAGGTTTCCCCTATTTGTTGCTAAAACTGATTTTTCTTGGAAATGTTCAGAGGGAAATGTCAGCTAACACTTCAAAATCGAAAGGCAGAGGAATTCCAGAGTTGAAGGTGGCTGTAAACACCCTGGTTCAATCTGTCCCTGTATCACATTAAAAGAAACAAAGAGCCGTTGGTGGAATCAGGGATCCTCTTTATCTAATATTAATATTCGGTGGCTTAATGACTGATTGTTAAAAATTGGATTTTATTTTTTTTAGGTGAAATTGTATATAAAGCAAATTTTGGAAGGAATCAGTTATCTTCATGACAACAACATCCTTCATTTGGACATTAAGGTAACGCGCAGTGGCAGGTCTAGTTTGCCATAGCCTCTTGTTGGCTAAGGTATTTTCCATTTGAATTATTCTTATTTGCAACTGAAAATATTGCCTGATCTCAATAAATGCTTCTTTATATTTCATTTCATTTCATTTTCCAGCCTCTGAATATCCTCATGGTTTATCCCGAGAGGGAAGACCTTAAGATCTGTGACTTTGGCTTTGCTCAGAAGATCACACCCTTGGAGCCTCAGTTCAGTAAATACGGGTCTCCAGAATTCGTTGCCCCAGAAATTGTCTCTCAGTCACCGGTGTCGAAAGCAACCGATATCTGGTAAGCTGCTGTCTTGCTAAATAGCTTTTGCACTGAACAGCCTGAATTTGGGTCATCTGGGTTAAAATAAATGTATCCTTAAGAGTATGTGATGATGTTGCTGTGTGTACATTCACTCCACGGGGTAATTTATTGCAGTTACATCAAACTGTTTTGCAGTGGATAGGCTTCGTTTTGTCACAAGCTCAGTTCCTTTGGCTTTGCCAAAATGAATGTGTAGAACTATGGGGAGTCCATTGTGCAGAATTCTGTGCTAATGAACAAACCTGGAATGTCTGCAATGGAGCAACTGTACCAATGTGCCAATTGTTTATACAGAAAGAGCATTAATGAGTGAATAATGCTGTATGTTGGTAGAGACAGTGCAGTTAATAAAGGTGATTCCATGTAACGAAAGGGAATAGCAAGGGAAACTGAAAGTGAACGCTGAGAATCCAAAACACATTTAGGCTATTTAGAGCTCCTTTTTCTTCTATTTTGGTCAACAGTAATTGATGCTTGACAGCTAATTAATTCAAAGAAGCATCTCAAGGAAAACGGTCTTTAATAAATAGGTGGCAGCTCAAAAGCATGGCCCCAGGAGGCCCTCTAGAAAAGAAAAACAAACTCCACAGGAGTATTTTGAGCCTCCTTCTTCACTTATGCTTTAAAAATGGAGGAATACTTGAGACCAATTTTATAAAAATGCTGAAAGAAGGGAAAAGAAAACAACAAAAAACCAACAGAGGGTGAAAGCAAAAGCTTTGGGGATTTATCACCTTGGAAAAGGGGCAGTGTTCTTGAGGAGGGAAAAAAGGACGGGCATCTGACATTTTTGTTTCCTCTGTCCTCAGGGCTGTTGGAGTCATCACCTATTTAAGGTAAGAACATCTGCTTGTTTGTACTTGTTTGATGCCCTTTTGTCGGTGGGAGCCCTCCAGCTCCAGTCAAGTGTGGGCTCTGAGGGAGTGAAGCACTGAGTTCTTCGGTGATTTATTTTGTAACTCTCTTCCTTGCTGCTCTTTCTGTGTTGCCAAAGGTCTTTTGGTCATTGTCCCTGCGTAAAATCTTGAGCAGTCAAGTCTTCCTCTTGCCCATTTTAGCCATCATCCTACCGTAGCCATCAGCCTTACCAGTCAAACAGGGATAAATAATTCAGCTGGATATTGAAAAAATGGGGTGAAAGATGCTCTGTAGTGGATGCTCTGTTGGCAAGCACTGCAAGTCCCACACATGGAGTCCCTCAAGCAATTGAAAGCCCCATGTAGATGTTTGTGCTTTGCTCATCTGAAAGGCAAACACAACTCTAAAGTCTGTCCCCTTCTATTTTACGTTGTTCAATAAACAAGCCTGACGTGCAAGTCTCCATTTGCTGGGGAGAATGACAGAGGAACACTTCTGAATATCCAGAAAGGAGACGTTTCATGGACTGCTCCCGATTTTGTTCACCTGAGTGAAGATGCAAAAGATTTTATAAAGAGGATCCTACAGCAGCAGCCCAAGTAAGTGCATTTCAGTGCTTCCTACAGGCAGCCCGCAGAGATGGCACGATCTCAGGATCAGTGGTGAGCCACAAAGCAGCCAGAAGGGTTGTTCCACCTCAAGGGAAGGAAACCTGGGGCTGTACACTGCTTTCTGGATGGCTTCTCAGCTCCAAAACAGCAGTGAGAGGCCACACAGAAATGTGTCTGCACAACGTGGGCACCTTCAGGAAGATCTCATGACCGCTGTTTGAAGTGATTTGCTGCTAACATGGTGTTCTTTTCTCTGATCAGAGACAGGCCTGGTGCTATGGACTGCCTTTCCCACAGGTGGTTCATGGTAAGTTGTTCCTGGTTCCTTCCTACAATCATTAATTTTTTTTTTGGTTGGAAGAGACCTTTGGAGAGGCAACTCTTAAGGCTGTTTGAGGACTGTTTGCTGTTTTATTCCTTCTCTCGGTCTCCCACTTTCTGTCTTACACAGAAGTGCTGGTATGGCTCTCCAGAAAGAGGAGACACATTGGTGTTGACTTGCCAGGATATCCTCCCTTTCAGAAGATTACTACCAACATGAGTAAATACAGCATCTCTGTATAGAGAAGAAGCTGTGGCTTTGCAGAAGGAGGTTATGTTCTACATCCCAGTGGCTTAAATCCCTATGGGCAAAGAGCTAAAAAAATTTTTTTTCATAGGAACTTTATCACATGCATTGAACGAGGCTTGCTCTTATAATTGAAAAGCTGATGTTGCCTACAATAATGGGTTTGTAGAATTTGATCCGTTATTTCCCAAACTAAGCAATTCTGGAAGAAGTCACTCATTGAAAAAATAAGAGTAATAATAATCAGGAAATGCAGTCAGGATTTTTTAACCACTGATTTTCCTCTCATCCTACCCGGCAGCAGAATCTCCCCCTCGAAGCGGCTCATTTCATTAATACCAAGCAGCTCAAATTCATTGTGGCTCGGAGTAAGTGGCAGGTGAGTTGGCCTTAAGGTATGTGGCTTCTTTTTAGTTAATTATTTTTAATTACATTAGCATCTTTAAAGTCTTTTGGGCTAAGACAGTGAGCACAGCAGAGATCTCAGCATGGCTACGAATAGGGATTAAGCCAAGAAGTCAATGACTGTGGCAGAAATAAATTACCCATCCTGGGTTGTGTGCAGGGCTCTTCCACCAGGCACTGAAACAAAGATTAAGGCACCTGTCTTTAGGTGGGTAGATGTGAGGAGGTGTCAGCATTCCTGTTCACAACAGAGAAAGCAGTGGAGTCGGAAGAAATTTTGTCTTTATTTTGTTGTTTTTTTTAAGTATTTCTATGACATACATGGACTGTGCCACTTACACTCCAGCATGTGTAAGAATAGCATAGCGTGGAACAGAATAGGGCAGACCATAATAGAATAGTTCAATTGGAAGGGACCTACAATAATTACCAAGTCCAACTGCCTGACCACTTTAGGGCTAACCAGAAGTCAAAGCATTATTTGAGGGCGCTGTCCAAATGCCTCTTGAATACTGACAGGCACGGGGCATCGGATGTCTCTCTAGGAAGCCTGTTCCAGTTTGACCATCCTCATGGTAAAGAAATTTCTCCCAGTATCCTGTCTGAACCTCCCATGGTATGGCTTTGTGCTGTTCCCACGTGTCCTTTCGTTGGGTACCATGGAGAAGAGAGCACCTCCCGTTATGTAGTCCAGTCCCAGTAGTGTAGGACTTGGGAATTAAAAGTACTAAAAAGCAAACAAGGAGGAAATGACCTCCCCAGTGCAGGTGCCCGTACAGTACGTGGTTGTGTGTAAGTTGGTTCCCCTCAGCTGTCTTTGCAATTGGTGAACTGCAAAGAGACATGTCCCAGGAAGTCTCCTCTTTTCTTGTAGCTGTCTAACATAATCAGATTGATTGCCTGCTGAGGATGCCCAATCCCCTCTGTTGGCCGTAAATGAAGGCCAGCTGCTCAACTTCAGGTGCTTCAACTGCCATGTCTGACGTGGCTGAAGTTGGAGCAGATGATTCCCGCTGCCTGCACTATGGTGGGGCTTCTGTTGGCCCAAGCCACTGCAGGTCATACCACAGTCAGTGGATTTAAGGCCATTTACTCCAGCAAGGCCCTTATCTAATGTGTTCAGTTAAAAAAACCTTTCTCCATCTGCTTTGAATGGTTCGATTGTCTTTATAAACCCCAGGCTGTGTCCTGCTTCTCTGATCACAAGAAATGTGCCCTGAAGCCAATACAGTTTTATTGCTGTGAACAAGAGAATAGGGTTATTCAGAGAACAACTAAGGCCTAAACATACTGTATCTACTAAAGAGTGGCAACGTGCTACTGAAGTAGTCTGAGTGGTCTTTCAAGAGTGCAGGAAATCGTTCCGTGTTTTTGCTTTGCCATACTCCTCCCATGTTTCCATCTGATCGCATTTTGTTTCGGTTCTCAGCGGTCTCTGATGTGCTATAAATCCATACTGGTGATGCGATCCATCCCAGAAATCCTGGAGAGGACTCAAGAAAACACCTCCCTGGCCATCTCCAGGCACCTGATTGAGGAGAGCACTTCCTCCAGTACCAGCGGCTCATCTTCAGACAAAGAGAACTCGCACTTCCCCAAGAAGAGGCATTTTGGCTCTACACCCGAACTACACTTGTCCATATTTGATGCACCAAGCAGTCAGGAGCCTCCAAGGCACGTAAGAGAAGAGAAGCTCTCCAAATTCTCAATCCCTCCAGTAAAACCCATGAGGAGGAAGTATGCTGCAACGAAAAGCAAAGCAGGGGACAAATCGCCTACAGAAAGCCAAGAGCTCGGGGCGGGTGTTTTAGAAGAGAGAGAGGAAGGGCTTCATCCCCAAACTCGTGATGAGATGACCCAAAGAAGTCATGCAGCTGAGCCTTCATCAGTGAAGACTTCTGCAGAAAGCCCATCAGATCTAAAACAGAAACCGGACACAGTTTTATCTGAAATGGACAAAATTGAAAAGGCTGGGGATGGGACAGAAAAACCACCTGTATGTGTTCCTAGACAGAGCGTCATTAAAAGCACTTTCTACAGCCAAGCAGCCGAGCTCCCTGCAAGGGCACCTTCCTCTCCGAGCAGGGAGCTCAGGAGGCACCTGGACAGGGCCAGGAGGACCTTTCGGAAAGCTGGATATTCCAAAGTGCCCCTCAGTGGTCTCCGTGAGCCCCTTCTGGAACAGTTTGAACTGGAAGAAGAGGAGAGCAAGGATGGAGATGAGCACAGGGAGAGTCTGCTTGGTTCCCTGACCAAATCAGCTTCATTTGATACTGCGAGGAAACCCCCGCATCCTGCCATTGCTGGCTCCAGCCGAAGCCGTTCCCTGGATGACTACAGGCTGAGAGCCTCCAGATCCGTGAGGGAACAAGATATTTTGGAAGAAGACTATGATGTCATGGCACAGGAAAGTTGCCCTGAAGGCAGCGAGCACTGTGATCTTTCTGCAAAGCCAGGCAAGGGAGGCTCTGCGGGCACTTCAGAGCAAGGAGACGTTAGGACGGCCAGCAAGGACTGCTCAGAAGAGCAGCTCTCCCCTTCCACACACTGTGAGGGCAATGGGTGCCCATCTGTTTCTGTGCAACAGCTAGAGAGACTTCCAGTGTCACCTCATGGAAGTGAGAATAGGAAGCTTTTACTGAAGAAGTCAAAAGCTACTTATATTGAGGAGGAAGATTTGGAAGGCAAAAGCCCGGTTCTGTCTGTCCAGCACTCAGACCTAGCTGTGCCAACAGCTCAAAAACATGAAACCCCGAAGGCTAAATCTATCCCTGGGGCTTCTGACACGGCTGTGAAGGAGCCACAGCCAGAGACCACCTCCAGGTCTGCCCCTGGAGTGTGCCCCCCACCCCAGGAGTCTGCTCACAGCCATCCTGACCTACAAGAGGAAGGCTTCCTCATCAAAAGGACTGCCCCAGCTGCTCCTTGGACGGACAAAAGGAGGAAACAATCCCATGAGAAGCCTTCTGCTCCCAGTGCTTCCAAGTCTGATCTCATGGAGCATGACAGCTCTGCTGCTTTAACAGGCCTGCAGACAGAAATTGGTTCTTTTCCAGTACATAAAGACAAAACGCAGCAACTTTCTGATGGAAGCATTCTGGCACCTACTGCCTTGGAGGGCAAACAGCCAGGTATCCTACCTGTTCCACATACAACTGATAAAGATGCTCACCAGAAGCTGAAGACCTCTAAAGAAGTGAGACCTACTGTCCTGGGGGATGAAGGACCAGCTGTTGCAGGGATCACCTCACTTGCAGCCCGTGATGGTGAAAGTCAAGCCCACAAGAAGGCTTCTGCTCATGCGGACACATCAGCCATCCCAAAGGGGGAGCATCCAGTTGTTCCCAAAGTCCCACCACCAAAACCAGTGCGAACTTCCATCACTGGTGGAGCTCAGCACGCTGAATGGCCAGCTCACAGCAAGGAGAGGCTTGCTGCTCTGAGGAGTGAAGGTCCATCTGTCACAGAGGTTGTTCCCAGTTTGGTCCATGAAGCTGAAATCAAGGAAGCTGTACCCCAGAAGCCTCCTCAAGGCAGTGGCACAGTGCCTGCTGCTCTGGAGAGCAGACACCCATCTGTAACCGCTTCATCCCAAAAACCACATCTCCCTTCAGTCCATGAGAGTGAAAGGCAAGAGCACCCAAAGGCATCATTTCTCAGCAAGGTGAGATCCATCGTCACGAGTGGAAGCCCAGAGGCTGGACAGACCTCATCTGCTCCGTTCCCCGAGAGTGGAAGTCAGGTGTTGGAGCAGCACAAGGCTGCTTATCCTAGTGGGAAAGTTTCTGCTGCTCAGGAGGGTGTGCAGCCAAGTATCTTAGCTGCTCCACCACCAGAAGTTCAGTCTCCAGCTTCAGTCTATCAGCTGGAATATGAGGAAGAGCTGACGATTTATGGCGGGGACAGAGATACTGCCTTGGGAAGTGGCAGCCATGATGCTGGAAAACCTGTGCCACCATCGCTCTGCAGGGATGGAAGTCAGGAGCTGTCACAGCACAGGTCTTCTTTTTACAGTGACGAGGAGTCTGCTGCCCTGGAGGGTTTGGTGGAAGAGATGGTTTCCCTCTCTGAAGAGATGAACGTGTGGGCAGAGTCAGTTGCTGGCCAGGAGGAGTGCAGAAAGCACATCTCTGCCACAGATACATTCTACAAAGGCCCAGATGGCCAAGCACCTACGGACATCTCCTGCCATTCTGTACAAGGGGGTAAAATAGGAGAACTCTCTGAGCTGGAAGATCTTGCTGAATCCTATTTTGCCCTGAGTGAGGAGCCAGCAGTACTGCAAAGGCAGGAATGTGAACACCTGGAGGACTCAGCACTCGAGAGCCCCCGTTCCAGCCAAGAGAGCATTCCCCCAACAGACAGCTCAGCTGTTGGGAAAGCCCCCAGCCAAGCACCAGTGAGCAAGGGCACTGGTAGGCACCCAGAAGTTTCTTTGGTGAAAATCAAAGACCTGTCAGATGAAACACCGTGTCTTGGCAGCGGAACTCCCAAACTTGACATCTCGGAGGTGGAGCCAGCCTATTTGAATTTCTCAGACTTGTATGACATTGTCTATTTTCCATTTGAATTTATGAATTTTAGGAAGCCTCAGCCCAAACCGACGGGCAGACGGTTCATACCTTTAAGTGAAAGGGCAAGGTCACCTCCCAGGGGACATCTGCATAAGGATAAGAGGATGTGCATCAGAGAAGAGGCGGAAGAAAAGAAAGGGAGGAACCATCTGGAAATATCTGAGGATTCAAAGGGAGGTAACCTGTTAGCTACGGGAAAAGTGGCAGAGAGTCATAGGGAAATGTACGGCCCCCAGAAGGACTCGAGTGGTAAGCAGAAAAGCTCCTTCTACAGCAAGCCAGGGATCTTTAAACCATATGGAAGGTCTCATTCAGCGGAGCGGTCAGTGGAGCAGAGCCTGAAGAAGAAAGTGAAAGCTTCTGTTGCCCATATTTCAAGAATCCTAAAAGGAAAGATATCTCCAGAGCCAGAGTCAGAGGAAGGTAAGTATTTCACCCTGTGCCTTCATAGGTTCACCACTATAAAACTAGGCACTGCTACATCTGCCCTTTTGTCCCCATTGTGTCTGACTGTGGTTAGACGGTCATTGCAAAACTGACCTCCTTGCAGAGTCAGCTGGGCTAACCTGCTGATGGCAGCAGCTTAAATTCCCCTGCCTGAGTTTTTACGAAAGCACACTGGGGCTGGATGACACTTCACTGCCTGTAGCATCTTCTGCAGTTATCATCTGAGCATGACAGATCTTTAAGACTGGGCAAAGTTGGTGAACCCACTCTGGCTACCTGCCTCGATGCTGTCTGGACAACAGAAGCTGTCTTTATTTCTCTGTTGTTCCTGGATATGGACAACAGAACCTGTCCTGTATCCACCCTTCCTAACTAAACCACATTCTCCCCATGTACCATTTTCCTCGTACTACTTGTCACAGCCTTCCCTGTTGACCAGAGGCTCGTTGATAAGGACTCATATCACTGCTGAGCTATGTGTGTGTGAGTGGCAGAACTGCCTGCTGTGAACGATAAGGAATGATGGCCTTGAATGACTTCTCATCCCTTCTCTGAAACAGAGTTTGGTGAGCTGGGAAGTGAGGCAGCAGAAAAAGAGCCCTTAACGGGAGCTGAAGGATCTCTGAAGTGGAAATCAGGACTTCCTTCGTTCAAATTACCAAGCCGCATGCCAAAAGAGAAAGGTATTGCTGGTGCATAAGTAGTGTTGTGTGCATGGAACTGAACACGGCCTCGTTGCCTGCATGCTGCAAATGTCTCTGAGAACCCACGATCAGAGGAATGCCAGGGCATGAACAAAATGTTTACTCTTTAACTGACTTAAAACATTTTACAGTCTTCTCGCACTTATTCCCCACGTAGCGCTCCTGGCCGTTCTCCATCAATGTTTGTCTCTTCTTGGCAGCACCCTCATTTGTTGAAGAGCTCCTGGACCAGGCAGCTGCTGCAGGACAGTGCGTGACGCTGTCGTGCCGGACGGCCCCGCACTCCTCCCTGCACATCCGCTGGTTCAGAGGTGAGCTTGCAGCCCTCCGCAGGTCCCTCCAGGACAGGGGTGGCTTAGGCACCTCTGGATACATTGCTGAGGCACTTATTTCTCATGTATTCCACCTTGCAGATGGGATGCCAGTCCACAGCAGCAGTCGGATCCTCATCTCATCCACACTCAAGCACTTCCAGCTGTTAACTATTCTCTCTGTCAGTGCTGAGGATTTTGGCATTTACACCTGTGTGGCCACCAGCTCCCTGGGATCAGCATCCACCTCTTGCGTTATAAGGAGAGCAGGTAATTAAAGGGTCTACATTTTTATACTGCAAGTGCTGATTTTGAAGCATAGAATCATAGAATGGCCTGGGTTGAAAAGGACCACAATGCTCATCCAGTTCCAACCCCCTGCTATGTGCAGGGTCGCCAGCCACCAGACCAGGCTGCCCAGAGCCACATCCAGCCTGGCCTTGAATGCCTGCAGGGATGGGGCATCCACAGCCTCCTTGGGCAACCTGTTCCAGTGCGTCACCACCCTCTGGGGGAAAAACTTCCTCCTAAGATCCAACCTAAACCTCCCCTGTCTCAGTTTAAAAGCATTCCCCCTTGAAGCTGAAGGCAGACCCAAGTGTAGGGATGGCAGTACTTCTGCCACCAAGAAAATGTGACCTGTAAAGCATCTGCAAGGTGACATTCCTGCAGATACGTTCAGAGGAGAGTTTCTCCCTTGCCTGCTGTAGTCCATTGCCCTTGCTAGCTGGTAGCGTGGCACATTTTGCAGTGCTGATTTGTAGAATCATGGAATGGTTGGGTTGGAAGGGACCTCAAAGCCCATTCAGCCATGGGCTGGGTGACCCCACCACGTCAGGCTGCCCAGGGCCCCTTGGGCACCTCCAGGGATGGGGCACCCACAGCTTCTCCTTCCCTCTTCTTCATTCTTTAACATCTCTCCTGGATTCAGAACCCAGCTAGTAAACACATGGATATAAAATCAGACTTCAAAACCTTATATATGTGTTTGTATATATTATTTGAAGTAGAGTATCTGCAACACAGAAATGCTGTTCCTGTGCATATCAAAGCTAACAGTCACTGATTTTTGCCTCATCTCAACAGAAGTTCCTCCCAGACCTGCACCCCCTGACGTCGTGGAGGTCTATGAGGATGGAGCACAGGTGGTCTGGAAGCCTGTGGAAACCAACACTTCTGTCTGTTACACTGTCCAGTGCAAGAGCGAAGGTAATTGTGGAAGCTGGAAGGGACCCATAAAGGATCATCGAGTCCAGCTCCTACAGCAGGGCTCTGCCTTCACACCTAGCAGAGAACATCCCAAATTGTACGACCTCTCCACCTACTGGATATATTAATTTTATTCAGAAACAGCCTCACTTGACCTCCCTCATTTATAGATGGGAGTGAAATGATTGTACACTGATAATGCCCAGCCCAATGGTTATCAGATTATGCCATCCTATACCTAGGCTTACTCTGTATGGAGAAAGATGGTCCATCAGAAAGGCAGTTCTCCCTATGACAAGCAGCCATGCTTTCTTTTCCTATCAGTTAAGTTCAGGGTGAACAGCCATGTGACAGAAGTTTGGTAAACCTGCATCCCATCCCTTCGAGGTTCTCTTCCAAGGCTTGATCCAGAGCACAGAGAAGTCAGTGGGTGTTTTCTTGTTTAATTCCATGAACTCTGAGTCAGTCCCCTCTCTGCTGTGTCTCCCTTGGGGTTGGTTTTGCTGCTCTTGTGAATACTATGACTGACGTCATCTCTACTGCAGTCATGTATGCATAACCCTTTGGACTGAGCTGCTCCATGTACCTTCTTTTAACTCTCCCAACATGTATGCACTTCGTTCTGGATAACACAAACACAGCTTTTTATTCTGGAGCTGATGACAGTCACTATTTCTCTAGAGCAGCTTTCTTTGTTGTTAATCCTTTTGACACAACTGCAAACAATACTCTGGGGAGGATGTAAGAAGCAAGTTGTTCCAGGTGGGAGGAAAAATGGGAAACTGCATATACTGTGTGCAATCACATTCCGTGTGTTTGGCAGGAACATGTGAAATCCTACTTTCTGAGCACAGGAGGATTAAGATAAGCAGAAAAAATAATCCTTGCCTCATTCATTATTTGATAGTAAGCCTTTGCATGCTGCTTCTGCAAATGCTTCTCTGATTCTAAGCTGTATCTGCTCCTTCTTACCTGTACAGACACCCTAATCCAACCAGAACCCAGCAAAGTCATTGATGCCTTTGTATTAGGAGAAGAATTACTGCCTGTGCTAAGATTTGATGCTCTCTGTCAGTGTTTAATTGAATGAAAGGATGGGTTTAATCTTGGACAGTTTCAGTGGCAATCTCAAAGTGTGGGACACAGCATCACATGAAACGTTTCTGCAGATCTTCTGTTTCCCACCTCAGTCCCAAGACAAACCTACAGTTTCATTTCCCTGAGGCATCTCCTAAATGTTATAAAAGCAGAGGGAATTTGGCCCCAGTTTCAAGTAATGGGTTAGCTAGAAGGGTGTTAATGGATGGCTCTGCTCAGGAGTCCTGCCCTCCTGCTTTCAGTTTCAAGACAGGACCAAAGGGATAAAGCAGGGGGTTTCCTTAACCTTTTGTTCAGAGCTCTTGAGGTCTATTTACATTCGAGATTGGTGGCATGAAGTTTCACCATTCTTTTGAAGCAGTGTTGCCACACCTTGGACTGATCAAACAGAAAAGTGCTGACTTTGAAATAGGTTTGGTCACATTCACAGCTGGTTGCACCACACGCAAAAGCAGCCCATATCAGATCAGCTTTTCCTTCACTTAGAGATTCCATTGGTTTTCCATACTGCCAGCACTGTGAGTTAAGTTGAAAAAGAAAGAAGAAAACAAAAACCACCAACCAACCAACCAACCAACAACAAAAAAGACTTGACCACCTGAAATGAGTCCTAATCCCTTTCTTCTGTCTTTCCTTGGCTCAGATGGGGAGTGGAAGACTCTTGCTGCTGACATCGCTGACTGCTGCTACTATGCCAGGAATCTCTCCAGAGGCTTTACCTACTGCTTCAGGATAGCCTGCACCAGCAAGGCAGGAATGGGCCCTTACAGCAGCCCATCTGCCGCAGTGAAAATCAGCGGGAAGGATCAATTGGGTGAGAGCATTGGGAGAGCACTGTATTCCTCTGGCATCAAAATAATCGCATTCTTTGTTTCTTCCCTGAATACTCTGTGATATTCGCTTGTTTTTTAAAAGATCCATAATCTCATGAAAAAGATATCCTTACAGCAAAACGTTTTCTATCAAGAAGCGGAAGGACGGACCAGCTGGAATTTCCTCCCAGTGGAGAAGAGTTCTCTGTAAAAATCCGTTCACAGAGATATTTTTAACCCACTCTGAATCATCTGCTTTCCTTTGGCCCGGGATTCATTAGCAAACATACTTTGCAGTCATTCCATCCAGGGCCCATAGCATCAAATCCCTTCATCTTAACATGTCCAGCATTCCCAAGTAGACACTTCAATGCGTCAGAGCATGCTGACATCAAATTGTGTTTCTACTGGCTGGAGGGCCGGGCCCAGAGAGTGGTGGTCAATGGAGCTAAATCCAGCTGGCGACCGGTCACGAGTGGAGTTCCCCAGGGGTCGGTGCTGGGGCCTGTCCTCTTCAATATCTTTATTGATGACCTGGATGAGGGCATTGAGTGCACCCTCAGTAAGTTTGCAGATGACACCAAGTTGGCTGGAAGTGTCGATCTGCCTGGGGGTAGCGAGGCCCTACAGAGGGATCTGGACAGGCTGGATAGCTGGGCTGAAGCCAATGGGATGAGGTTTAATAAGACCAAATGTCGGGTCCTACACTTTGGCCACAGCAACCCCAAGCAACGCTACAGGCTTGGGGCGGAGTGGCTAGAAGACTGTGTAGAGGAAATGGACCTGGGGGTGTTGGTTGACGCTCGGCTGAACATGAGCCAGCAGTGTGCCTGGGTGGCCAAGAAGGCCAATGGCATCCTGGCTTGTGTCAGAAGTAGTGTGACCAGCAGGAGCAGGGAAGTAATTGTCCCCCTGTACTCAGCTCTGGTGAGGCCGCACCTTGAGTACTGTGTCCAGTTCTGGGCCCCTCACTGCAAGAAAGACATTGAGGCCCTGGAACGTGTTCAAAGAAGGGCAACAAAGCTGGTGAGGGGTCTGGAGCACAGGCCTTATGAGGAGCGGCTGAGGAAGCTGGGATTGTTCAGTCTGGAGAAGAGGAGGCTCAGGGGAGACTTTATTGCTCTCTATAACTACCTGAAGGGAGGCTGTAGTGATCTGGGGGTCGGCCTCTTCTCTCGTGTGACAGTGATAGGACAAGAGGGAATGGCTTCAAGCTGTGCCAGGGAAGATTCAGGCTGGATATTAGGAAATACTACTTCTCTGAAGGAGTGGTCAGGCGCTGGAATGGGCTGCCCAGGGAGGTGGTGGAGTCACCGACCCTGGAGGTGTTCAAGGAACGTTTGGATGATGTGTTGAGGGATATGGTTTAGCGAGAACCATTGGTGATAGGTGGATGGTTGGACTAGATGGTCTTATAGGTCTTTTCCAACCTTAGTGATTCTGTGATTCTGTGATTCATCCTCTAGCAGTGTCTTACTGTACTCTGGTGATTCGCTTTGCTGTTTGATATTGTAGTCATAGAATCACAGAGGTTTTTTCCAGCCTTGATGATTCTAAGATCATCAAGTCCAACTGTAAACCCATCACCACATGCAACCTTGTGTAGTCTGGAGTGGTTCCATCAGGGAATTTCTGGGTGGTCATTCCAGAATCTACTGCATTCACGTAGAACTTTGTGCTGCAAGCAGGAGCCAACATGCAGACTTCCATGCAGAAAGCCCCACTGTCACCTTTATTTGTCCATAGGTGGTGGAGGGCAGCTCAGAGAAGCTCTGGTTTCCACATGGAGTTGTTTTCCCATGTAATCATTGCCACTTTTTCTCTGCAGAATTTCCTGCTGAAGCACAGAACTTCCCAACAGCTGAGGAAGAGAGTGAAATAATTGCACCACCCGAACCTTTCCCAGCCTACCAGACCTACGCCTTCCAAACAGAGATCAAAAGGTAGGGAATCCAGCTGAGCACTCAGCCAGCCAGCAGGAACTGCTGCACGTGCTGCAGTCTGAAGTGAGTATACAGTTTAGAGACACAGGAGGATGTGCAAAGTGTGACGACTGCTGCAGTAACTCAACATAGGGGAGGGATGAAAAACACAGCATGGGATCGTTATGATTTTGAAATACAGAAGCTCCTGGCTCTTCCAGGAGTAGCAGAGAAGCTTAACTTGCCTTTGTGTTCCTTTGTACCAGGGGGAGGTTCAGCATCGTCCGACAGTGCAGGGAAAAAGTGAGCGGCAAGACTTTAGCTGCTAAAATTATCCCTTACTGGCAAGAGGACAAGCAGAGCGTGCTGCTGGAGTACCAGGTCCTCAGGAAGCTTCATCACACCAACATAGCTCAGCTGAAGGGAGCTTATGTCAGCCCCCGGCACCTGGTGTTGATCCAGGAGATGTGTGTGGGACCAGAACTACTCCACTCTTTGGCATTACGGTAATCATAAGTGGAGGGAAGGGTTTTCCCCGCTGGCGTAGGTAGCAAAGCACGTATTGCTTTCACTTGTCAGGCGGGATCACCTCTCTCCATCTGTCCCAGTGTGCTGTCATTGCATAACTGCCATTGTACTCTATCTCAGGAAGCCTTGTTACCCCTCAGTGTTGCTTCTCACAGTGGCAGAAAATGAATCTACTGGAATCCTCTGATTTAACGGGGTGGGAATGGTGGGCATCGAATCTGCATTCTGGCTTCTGCACAGTTACTGCTTTCTCTGACGTGCAGCTCTCACAGCCTGCTGAACCTCTTGCATCTGTTGGCCTGACTCACAACAGGGGCAAAAATCTCTGTAAAGATGAAGGGAGTTTATAGAAGGGAAGGAGATTGACTTTTTATGTGAGCAGAAAGTGATAGGACAAGGCAGAATGGCATCAAACTAAAAGAAGGAAAGATTAGATTAGATATTAGGAGGAATTTTTTTAACTCAGAGGGCAGTGAGGTGCTGGCACTGCTGCTCAGAGAGGTTATGGACCCCATCCCTGGAGGTGCTCAAGGGCAGTGTGGATGGGATGCTGGGCAGCCTGAGCTGGTGGGTGGCAACCCTGCCCACGGCAGGCGGTTGGAAGTAGATGATCCCTGAAGTCTCTTCCAACCCAAGCCATTCTATGATTACATGAGTTTTGAAAAGAGTAGAGTTGTTTCCTGGCTCTCAAGAGCCTCATTGGATCAGACAACCAGAGGAGGATGATAGCAGGGGCAGAATGATGCTCTTGGGCACGCAGATACGACACCTCTGGTTTCTACCTCTTTCTTCTACCAGGACATCGTACTCAGAGGTGGAGGTCCGAGATTACCTGTGGCAGATCCTCAGTGCAGTTGAGTACCTACATGCACACAGCATCCTGCACTTGGATCTCAGGTCCGAAAACATGATCATCACAGAGCCCAACCTGCTGAAGCTCCTGGATTTTGGCAATGCACAGTTCTACACACAAGACAAGGTCATTACCATGGACAAATGCATGGATTATGTTGAAACCATGGGTGAGTACAGAGTTCATTCAAGGCAGCCTTGATGTTGTATGCAATCTGCAGTAAACAGAGGGTCTGAGCCATTGGGCAAGGCACTGAGACTGCAGCTGGCCCCAGCAAGAAGTTTCAATGTGAGCTGATGGGCATGGGTGGTGGTGACAGCAGTTCCCAGGCCACGGAGGACAGGGCCAGAAGTCATGGCCAGTGCTGATCTGGATGGTGTCCATGTGTCCTATGCTCAAGGTTGTAGTGTTACTGCCAGCAAGCCCCGTTGTTTTGATGTTCTCAAGGTTTTGTTTCAGCCATGACCGAGATCAGTCAGCCTTCCTGTACTAGAAAGGTTTTCTTCTTCATCTTCAGGAAGGCAGCAAAGCAGAAAAGTGCTTTGTGCTGGCTTTGGTGCTGTAGCATTGGAGGGGAGCTTGGCTCACACCCATTTGCTTTTCTAGCTCCAGAACTGCTGACAGAGCAAGGAGCCCTCCAGCAGACTGATATCTGGTCCGTTGGAATCACAGCATTCATCATGTAAGTCAGCCTGTCCTTCCCTACCCCTGGCTATAAAAGTGCCATTTCCGAGTCATCAACAAAGGGAGTTGTACCCACTCAGACATTAACCTCAGTAGTAGCCTCTCCCTTGAGCAATGCCACCAAAGATGTGGACAGAGGCTGTGGAGCTGGCTGCATCATGCAAGGATGCCCAGTCCCATCCACATCTCCAAGTGGAATAAGGAGGTGGTTTTACAGCCCAGCAGCTGCTGTGTTTCTTGCTCAGCCTCATCTGAAAAGCCCCCACTTTAACAAGAAAATTCAAATTACACCAAGCAGAAAAGCAGCTGAAGGCATGCAGCCCGCTGAAGAACGTTGCCCTTTGGGATTCTATTTTCCATGCGATGTTTGTGTGCCCTGCCATGACCTCCTTCTGGATGGGAATTCCCAGGGGAAGGAGCATCTCAGGCGATGCCCTTTGTGCTGATAATGCTATTGTTTCGGGCTAGGCTGAGCGCCAACTACCCGGTCAGCTCTGATGTGCCCTGCGAGTTCCTGAGAACCGCCAGGAAGGGGAAGGTGAAGCTGACGCGGTGCTACGCGGGCCTCTCCGGAGGAGCAGTGTCATTTCTGCAGAGCACCCTGTGTGCAAATCCCTGGTAAGGCAGCGTCTGCTCCCCTGGCAGTTTGTGCAAATCCTGGCTCCTGCCCCTTCTCCCTCTCCCATTTGGGATTTGGGAGAGAAAACCCAACTGACCTTCTCCCCTTTGTCCCAGGGGAAGACCATCAGCCTCCGAGTGCCTTCAGAGCCCGTGGCTCCAGGAGACGGGTTTGGACAACAGGCAGCAAGCACTGGTTACCTTCCCCACCACCAAACTGAGGAATTTTCTCACCGATAGGGAAAAGAAAAGGGGCCTGCTGTGCTCCAAGTACGGCCTCATGATTGCACAGTGAAGGGGATGTGGTGATAGGCACGGATCATCTCCCTTTCTGCTCTCCGTGTTTGGTAGCAAACTGTTCTGTCGAGTTACTGCATATCAGCTGATCTGAGCTGACTCTGTTCTTCCTGCAATTAAGCATAGCTAAGCAAATTAACCCAGTGCCACCTGGTAAGAGCTGAAATACAAACAGTTAATGTGGCTCAGCTGACAGACGGTAACTTGACAGTACTTGGGTCACTTGGCTCTGTGCTTCCAGGAACAGGCAGAGCCCTTTCTGAATGGGACTAGCTGCTAGCCCTGAGCAGCTTAGCAAATCCTTCCCTGAGGTCAGTGTGCAAACACTGGGCACTGACTTCTGCCCCAGCCCCAGGATGCTAGCACCATGCACTTTCAGATGCTACTGGATCGCTTATCCCATTGCTACAAGGACTGAGAGACTGGTGGGCTTCTCACCTGCCTCCTGGGGTTGGACTTGATGAGCTCCAGAGGTCTCTTCCAACCCCTACAGTTCTGTGATCCTGCGAAATCCCAAAGAAAATGGAAAACACTTGTAAAGGGAAAACATCTCTGATATGAAAAGAGCTCCAAGAAGGTGACAGTGGGAGTGGGGAAACAGAAAATAAGTCAGAACGATTCACTGTGGGGAAACAGTGCAGAGCACAGCACTTCTAGGGGCTGATGCCAGGCAGCCACGTATCCTAAGGCTTTGGATGTACAGATCCAACTGGACAAAGCCCTGAGCAGCTCAGTGTGAGCAGAGGGTTGAACCAGAGACCTCATGAGTCCCTTCCAATATGACATGTGCTGTGTTGCCATGTCTGTGATGTGCCCCACGATGCCATGTCTTTGCCTTGTGTCAGACACAGGGTTGGGTGATGGGACCCTGGTGACAACCATTGGCCAGGCTCAGCACGTTGCACCTGTAGCACAGGGTGAGTGCAGGGAGGGAAACAGCGCTGGGGCTTTCCAGTAACTGATAAATTGCACATCTGTCCCACCCTAATCCTCACGAAGCTGTAGCCTGCTTTCTCTGGGGCTCAAGTTAACCACCTGTCATAGAGCCTAGTGGCTCTCCATGGGCACTTGAACTGCTGTTGCTGCAGAGCTGGTCACGTTCCTCAAGGGGTTTGTGGTCCGTAGACACCGCAACACTTGTTTTTTGGGGGGTGTGTGTATTTGAAATCTCCCATTAGACCTAGATGACTGGCTTACCCATCACACAGGACTTCACGACAACCCCTCATCTGCCCTGCTGCATCTACATCAGTTTGTCTTCAGATTCTTCAGGAAAGCCCAGGGCATCCTGAACGCTGCAGTCCTCTTTCTTCAAGATCTGCTGAGGACGGATGGTGTTCGCTGTGTCGTTGCTTTGTACCTATAACCTCCGTGTTCCTTTGGGTTTCTCTGATGTGAGTGATGTATTTATGGGTGCAGTTGGGTTTTTTGAGCTTTCCCTACACGCAGCATGTAAGCAGAGGCTTTCCTCGAGCCGCACCTCACTGTGTTCAGAGGGTCAAGGATGGGAAATCAGTTCCTAATATGTTACAGTTTAATACTAGACATGATGCTGTTTAGCCAGTGGGGGATCTTTTCCAACACATTCAACCCACATTGCCCCAGACCTGAAGCTTGCAGCACCATGGCTGCTCCTCCTGCATTGTGTGCAGAGCAAACTGGGAGCAAAGCAGTTCCCACTGTGCTGTGCAGAGCAGACGCTGATTCGTCAGACTGTACATCTTCGAACATCAGGGCAATTCTGTCTTCACATCGGAGAAGAGGAAAGCAAGGTCTTAGGGCCAGATTTCACACTCAGTTCTCTTGGGTTCTGAGGAGTTATGGAAGACAGCGTGATGAGGTGTGGTCTATGAACCTTTCAGGACCTGTAAGGTCTCTGTTGGCACAGTCTGGTTTTTCCTCTTGCTGCTACGCTTTGGGATGGACTGCTCGGTGCCAGGGGACAGCCCATCCAAGCATAAACTTTGATTGCAGATTAACCCATTTGGAGCTTTTACACTATTCCTCGAATTAAGTGATTTTTGCTTCTCATACTTGCATGCGTTTGAGCATGTCTGAAGTCTTTTATAGACTCAATATTGTTTTGTTAAATTATCTATTCTGACAAGGAATTAAAGCCAGATTTTTCTGCTGAATCATTGCCATTGTTATTGTTTTTCTCTTTCTTTCCCAAACCCAGACCATGTTTGTTCAGAACCCACCCCTCAACTCTGACCTGAGGTCATTACAAGTGATAACAAAAAACACACACCGACCGGAATTAGTAAAGCACTAAAATGCAGATTATTTTTTTCCCAGGGCAGCTCTGCCTTCACAGGAGGGGAAGTTACAGCAGTGGCTCAGTTGCTGCAGTTACAACATAGCCCTGTCCTTCACAACAGAGAACGGAATCTGGCTTCGATGTTTTGAGACATATTCAAACGTTTGAGTTGTGGTCCTCGATTGTACGTAACAGAGAGACCTGGGCAAGCTCAAAAAGTGGGCACACAAGAACCTAATGAGGTTGAACAAGGCCAAGTGCAGGGTGCTGCACCTGGGTTGGGGCAGTCCCAGATATGAGCGCAGATGGGAGAAGAGCACACTGAGAGCAGCCCTGCAGAGAAGGACTTGGGGGTTCTGGTGGGCAAAAAGGTGGACGTGAGCCAGCAGTGTGTTCTTGCAGCCTGGAAGGCCAACTGCATCCTGGGCTGCATCAACAGAGGGGCAGCAGTGGGGCAGGGAGGGGATTATCCCCCTCTGCTCTGCCCTTGTGAGGTCCCATCTGGAGCACTGCATCCAGGGCTGGGCCCCCAGCACAGGAGGGATGTGGACCTAAGCTGTTCTGTGATAACCTCCAAAGGCAGTGTCTGCATTAAGTTGGTTCATTGTGCTGTGACTTAACTTCTGTGGGGACTGATGTTCCCTTGGCTGCTGAAGGAAGAAAAAAAGAAGAGGGGAAGAGGTACCCCCAACAGGCATGAGATGGGAACACCGCCAGTCAGTGAGCCTCAAGGAAAGGCTGGGAGGACATCAGGAACCAGGTTTGCACACCAGACTCCAGCTCTCCACTCATAGAAGGGCAGTCTTTAAGGTAAAGGATTTAAGAATAGGTTGCCCAAGGAGGCTGTGGATGCCCCATCCCTGGAGGCATTCAAGGCCAGGCTGGGTGTAGCTCTGAGCAGCCTGGTCTGGTGGTTGGTGACCCTGCACATAGCAGGGGGTTGAAACTAGATGAGCACTGTGTGCCATTCTATGATTTATGATGATTTATGATGATTCTAAGAAGCCAGGAAAGGCTGTGCAGATTGGGCTCAGTGTGGAAAGGCAAGCATATGGACGAGCTGACTATGTCAACACACCTGCTCATTTTTAACCCCTTATAACTCTACTTTCCTCCCCACATCACCTAAATCCCTCCTTTTCTCCATTTTGATTCCTTCCTCAAGCAACTCACCATAAACCCTGTGCAATCCCCCTAGCAGCAACCCACCTTAATCCCAATCCCTGTGACACATCTCAGTGGGCCTCATGCCTGGGCTGTGGGGTTGCTGCTCTGGTGGGACAGCCCCAAAGAGACCCAGCTGAGGCGTTCATCCTTAATTTGTGTTCCCAGTAGTACTTAGTTTGGGTTCCCACCTACCATTACATCCCATTCTCCTCTTGGCACGTGCAAGTTGGCTTCTGACAGGCTGGTGGCCGTTGTGAAGGGCTGGGAGTAACCCAGCAGGGTATTATTTGGGGTCCTCCACCTCACCATCATCTCTGTGGGCTCCCCTGCAGGTGTGCAGGTGAGCTGCTATCACATAACCTACCCAGACAGGGTAACGGGCGATGCAGGGCAGCGCTACATGTAAAGAAGACAAAGAGAAAAGCCACGCTACTGTTAAGCAAATAAGAACGTATTGACATTGGCTCCACGAGGATCCAGCAGCCAACAACTCGGGCAGTTTATTTCACAGCAACATCTGAACAAACAGCACACCACGGCTTTCTCAAACACGTTGCCGGTATCTGAACTGAACGTCGTGAACAGGCTGCATGGTTCCAAATCCCCAGCGGCTCGAATCTATGGCTGGGATCTCGTCGTCGTCGTTGACCAGCTCCAGGTCATAGTGAGTCAGCATCAAGGACACAAACAATTTAATTTCAGCTGTAGCAAAGAACCGGCCGGGACAGATGGACACACCAGCACCCCAAGGCATGTTGAAGTATTTCAGCCGTCTGCCATTCTTGTAAAAATCTTTCTTGGTGCCATCTGGGTTGACAAAGCGGTCATACTTAAATTTGTGAGGCTCAGGATGGATTTCTGGGTTCATCTGCACGGAGAGGTGTGGGAACAGAGCCACCCGGTCCCCTTTGCGCAGAGTGTACTCTGTGCCATCACTCACTTTGAGGCTCATATCCTGGAGGATGGCTCTGATCAGGATTGGGCCTGCCACCAGCCTCAGAGTCTCCTCCACAGCACTGTCCAGAAAAGGAGTCTGGTCTAACATGTCTCTGGTGATGTTAACTGGCGGGCTTCCTGGCTTCACTTCTTGGCCATGCTCCCTCAAGACTTTCTCTACCTCTCCCTTCACAGCCTTCATAGCTTCTGGATGCTTCATGAGATACAAGAGGAGCCAGAAGGCAGTAGGACCTGTATTGCCTTGGGATGCCCACAGCATCATAAACTTGAAGCGGTCCCGCATGTAGTCAGGGACACCACTTTCTGCCAAAAACTGGTCTTGGTCACTTATCCACCTACTGACGTTTTCCTTCTGAGAGCCCTTTCTCACAGACAGAGCATCCCAGAAGAACCTCTTCAGCCTCTCAGCTTCTACTTTGTCCTTGGGAGGCAACATGGCATAGACCAGGCGGGGGAAGAGGCGGTCGTACTTCCGAAACTCGGTGTACAGCTGGTTGGAGTGGATGAGGTCTTGCTCATGAGCTTTCTCCTTGTTCCCTGTCCCTTGGTGCGACTCGGTGCCGTACAGAGCCAGGTATCCAGCTCTGAAGACGATGTTGTAGCAGTAGTGGAAGAGGCCGGCCTCTTGCCACGGTTGCTTCTCCTCTCCTGAGCTCAGCCTGAAAAGCATCAGCTTCTGAAAGTTATCCATGGTGGCTTGTGTCAGGAGACTGAGTCCTTCTCCCATCAGATGCTTCGTGCTAAAAGCACGCAGTGCGCTTTTGTGGTCCTTGTTGGGCTTGTAGCCAAAAACCTGGAGGACCAATTTAGCTGCAAAGGTCAGAAAGTCTAGTTTAGACCTTGATTCCTTCACGATGGCTCCAAAGCAGAAGGGGTCCATCACAAAGGTAAAGTAATAGCCTCCGATCAGCACCGTGAAAATATCCCCGTGTTTTCTCTGCATCTTACTTAGAAACCCTGAACTGTCCTTTCTGAAATCCAGTGCGTAACCCAGCCAGGGAATGATGCCTTTGTCCAGAGGCGGCTCATTGGGTCTTCGTCTCCGAAAGACCCCCAGGAGGTAGAGCCCCCCGAGCAGTGATACCACCAAGGTGCAGAGGAAAACTGCCCAGAATGCCATCGGAGCCCTTCTCCCGGCCAGCGGTATGACCCAGAGCTAGGGGAGCACTTTTATTCTCATTCAGCAGCTGATATGCAGATGCAGAGCTGACAGCATCTGCCCCGATTGGCAGCAATTATTTGCTTTTCCTGTTTGGAGTGAGGACATCTCTTTCCTTGGCTGACACACAGAGATTTTTAAGGTGGAAGGTATGTTAGAGTTTACTGCAGTCAACAGGCTGCTGCATAAAGTGGATCACAGAATCACAGAATCACAGAATCGTAGGGGTTGGAAGGGACCTCCAGAGATCATCGAGTCCAACCCCCCTGCCAAAGCAGGTTCCCTACACCAGATCGCACAGGTGGGCGTCCAGGCGGGTCTTGAATATCTCCAGAGAAGGAGACTCCACAACCTCCCTGTGCAGCCTGTTCCAGCGCTCCGTCACCTCACCGTAAAGAAGTTCTTGTGCACATTGGTGCGGAACTTCCTGTGCTCCAGTTTCTGCCCGTTTCCCCTTGTCCTGTCTCCACACACCGCTGAAAAGAGTCTGGCCTCGCCACTTTGCCCCCCACACCTTAGATATTTATAGACCTGGATCAGGTCCCCTCTCAGTCTTCTTTTCTCAAGGCTAAACAGCCCCAGTTCACTCAGCCTTTCTCCATAGGGGAGATGCTCCAGGCCCTTCACCATCTTTGTGGCCCTCCGCTGGACTCTTTCCAAGAGATCCCTGTCTTTTTTGTACTGGGGAGCCCAGAACTGGACACAGTACTCCAGATGAGGCCTTACCAGGGCAGAGTAGAGGGGGAGGATCACCTCCCTCGACCTGCTGGCCACGCTCCTTTTAATGCAGCCCAGAATGCCATTGGCCTTTTTGGCCACAAGGGCACACTGCTGGCTCATGGCCAACCTGTCATCCACCAGGACACCCAGGTCCCTCTCTGCAGAGCTCCTCTCCAGCAGCTCATCCCCCAACCTGTACCGCTGCATGCAATTATTCCTCCCTAGGTGCAAGACTCTACACTTGCTTTTGTTAAACCTCATCTGGTTTCTTACCGCCCAGCTCTCCAGCCTGTCCAGGTCTCGCTGAATGGCAGCACAGCCTTCAGGCGTGTCAGCCAATCCTCCCAGCTTCGTCTCATCAGCAAACTTGCTGAGGGTGGCCACTATCCCCTCATCAAGGTCACTGATGAAGATGTTGAACAAGACCGGACCCAGCACCAACCCCTGGGGAGCACCGCTGGTTACAGGTCTCCAACCAGACTCTGCACCACCAACGACGACCCTCTGTGCTCTGCCAGTCAGCCAGTTCTCAACCCACCTCACTGCCCACTCATCTATCCCACACTTCCTCAGCTTTGTTGTAAGGATGTCATGGGAGACAGTATCAAACGCCTTGCTGATGGGTGTCAGTGTGGGCTCTGCAGCAGTGTAAGTCAAGCCCCTTTTCTGGGCTGCACTGTTTTTAAAAAAGGGTCTTTGGAGAATTCCCCTCAGCAATTTCTGCATTTAACACTCAGCTACAGACATGCATTGCAGGCTGGAAAAAAGAGAGGAGGAGCAGATGTCTGAAGTGCTGCTGGAACCGGGACCGAGAGGGAGGACAGAGCTGAGCTACTTTGGTCTCAAATGCCAAGAGAAGGAAAGGTCTCCAACAGCTCTACTCATTTTGCCTTCTGCTCCTCAGTGTCTCCTGTTGGGGTGGGGGGACCCCAGGGACCCCATCCCTTGTGCCCAGTGCAGCGCTGGGCATCCTGCTGCTGGCATGTGGACCTTGCAGCAGCCTCATGTGGGATAAAGGGGCATTACGTGGTGAGAGAGTTAGGGAAAAGGATTTAGTAAGGAGATGACCATGCACAGGGCAAGTTGCTTCCACCCGCTCCCTATTTTCCCACCCTTGTTCCTCTCCAGCTCACTCCTCATTTTCTCTACCTTCACCTCTTCTCCTAAGCATTCCATCATAAGCTCTGTACAGTCCCATGGGCCCTCCCTGGGTAGGTCAGGAGATAAAGATCTCTGTCTCAGATTTGTTTCCCAGCTGTTCTTCCCTTCCACATTCCCCCCTGCAGACCTGACCTGACCCATGGAGTGAAGGCCACAGCATAGCATCACCCACATATTTGCTTTGGTGTTTTCTTGAGTGAAGCTCCCAGCTTTACCATTTTGGAGACACACAGCAGTGATGCTGGCAATGACAGCAGTGAAAACAAATGCACCTTTTTTGTTCTACTGAAAACCCTTCTCAGTCCTATCAGTAACCCTGTCTAGCAATAAAATTAAGAAGGTGATGAGTATTTGCTCTGAAGGTATAAACTTTATTTGCACAGTTCTAGCCAACTCACATGCTAAACTGATTTCCAGGCTGGAAAAAGCCCAGCTAAAGTTCAAAAGCATTTGGGGTGAACAGTACCTTTTAAATAAAGGTCAGCAAACTAGTAACCTTGACTGTAAAACCACATCAGTTATAAGGATTGGCTAATAGCTATACATGCTCTTCAGTTTAAGGCCATGCTGCCACTCTGTGGAGAGGTTAAACTGATGTCTGTTAATGATGGTCTCCATTGAGCTTTTTCATTTTGTTTTTTTTTTTCTCTCTCTTACTGGTTGTTACTGGTCTGAATTCTGGTGCTGCGATGATCAAACTGATCTCAAACCAAAGATCCATCCCTTAGGTAGACACAGTGTGCTGCTCAGTACACATCAATGTGGCTCATTGACCCCCAGTGGGTCAGACCCACTTAAACGTGCCTGTTCCTCCTATTGTTTCTCCTGGTAGGCTAAGGGGTGAGCCTGGCTGAGCACGTGGCAAAAGCCAGCAAGAATTTCTCACGTGTTGGTGATGCTCAACATTTCTATCTGAGCGGTGTACGTGCTGCAAGAGCGGCTTGTCTCTGAGAGCTGGATGTCAAAGGTGCCCTTCCTACAGAAAGCCCGAGGGATCTTCTGTAAGTACAGCCTGAATCGTTTCTTCACAAAAGCGTAGAGCACGGGGTTGAGGCAGCAGTGGACAAAGGACAAGCTCTCCGTGATCTGTATGGCATAGTCCAGTTGCCTGCTCCTCTCACAGCTCTGGATCAGACCAACATATTGCAGGGAGTGAAGGATGAGGACGATGTTGTAAGGGAACCACAGGACAAAGAAGACAGCCACCAGAGTAAAGACAAAGCGGAGTGCTCGCCTCGAGCCAGGCACCCGAGACGTGGTGAGGACACACATGCTGCGGGAATAGCAGAACACCATGAAGAAGAAAGGCAAAAGGAAACCCAGGATGTTTTGAGTGACCTGAAAGACAACTTTCCAAAATAAGTGTTTCTGGCCGTAATCATGCGTGCACATGATGGTTTTGTTGTGCATTTCCTTCGTGCTGCTGAAGAGAGCGTCAGGAATGGAGAGGAGTATGGAAAGGACCCACAGCACCAACAAGACGAGGAAGGACTTCTTCTGTGTCACAGAGCTGTGAGGAGAGCAAGCATGAACTATCTGCAGATACGTGTCCAGACTCATGCAGCTTACAAAAAAGACACCGCTGTAGAAATTCATGATGTACATGGCATTTAAGACCGAGCACAACAGATCCCAGGTCACCCACTGAGAAATGAACAGGGCCCAGAAAGGAAGGGTTAGCAGCAAGAGGAAATCTGAAACCACCAGGTTCAGCAGATACACCTCTGCCATCTTCTTTTTCTTAATGACGTACATGAGGACAGTAAATAGAAGAACGTTCCCAGTGAACCCAACCAGGAAAACCACGGTGTAAAAAGCTGGCAAGAATGCTTTGCTAAAGGAGACCACCTCTTCTTTGGTGCAAAGGCCATAAAGCATGTAATCCTCCTCATCCAGGTACTCGTAGGGGTAGTCACTCGAATTGGCAGTGTAATCTTGGCCATCCAGCAAGGCTGCAGCTGTTGTTGTTGCCAGCTTTGAAGCTGTGTACGGCAAGTGGCTGCCTAGGAGCAGAAGACAAGAGAAGGGGATCACCAGGGCATTTCAAAATGTCACTCCAATTGCAGGAAAAGCAAATGTGGAATGTTTTCTTCAGTTTATGGTTTTAAATCCATGCCACGTGTCCTGCACTCTTTGGCCTTTGCCTACAGCATGGAGACAGCCCTAGACACAAACATTTAAAATAACACTTTGTTTCCTTGCTCCCACGCACGAAAAGCATGGTCTCGAGACTCTGAGCTGATTCACCGCTTCCCTCTGACACCACTGCAAGATTTTGAGGAAGTTTCTACCCTAAATTATGTGAAGCCCAGCACCACGCACCACACCCAGCTGTGTACTGCTCTGTGTTCACCAGGATTGCTACTGAGAAAGTGGCATAGAATCACAGAATCATTCAGGTTGGGAAGGACCACTAAGACCACCAAGTCCAGCCCCAACCTACCCCCCCCATGCCCACTGACCATGTCCCTCAGTGCCACATCTACCCTTTTCTTGAACACCTCCAGGGACTGGGACTCCACCACCTCCCCGGGCAGCCTGTGCTGGTGCATTACCACTCTTTCTGAGAAGAAATTTTTCTTAGTATCCAACCTGAAATCCTGCTTTTCAGCGTAGCAGAACCTGCCACCAGCACCTTTAGCTTGGTAGGGCTGCTCTCAGAAGCAAAATACCAAAAAGTAACTGCTCCTGGTACAACACGGTCCCCTATTTGTGTCAGTTCAAGGAATAAAAGCATGAGACGAGAGGTGGGTTGAAGCCTCTGCCCAAGGCCATGTGTTAGAGTTGCTCCTCCTGTGCCCCAGGACTGCACATTGCTTCCAACAGCTGCAGACCAGACTTCAGGAAATGGTCAATAATTGAGAGAACTTCCTAATTTCAGAGTCTGATTCTCAACAAACTCCAACCATGAGAGCATCACGAGGAAGTCATCTTCTGAAAGTCACCCAAACAGGGCAATGTCTGTCACTGAAGAGATGAACTCTCCTGTGGTGGGAGATGAAATCTGCCTGAGCCACCTCCCATTGGTACCATGAAGGTCAGAGTGGGTTTTACAAATCAAGACTAATCTCCAGGCTCCAACAGCAAACCAAGGCTGTCACAGAGATCAGACTGACTGTAGATGTCCCCACCGCCCCTAGGGCACACATCACGGCCAAACCTGCCCTCATTTCCTCTGGGACCCATTTTTCCAGCAATCCCAAAGCATGTGTGCAGTGCAGTTCCCTGCCCGCAGCCTCTCCTGCCTTGCTCTCCTTGAGGAGCTATTTTTCCTAAGACTGAACCACCAAGTGAAGAGAAAATGAAGCCGCTGTTCCCAGGACAAGCTGTGCTAATCCTAACCCTACCCATAACCAAGATCCCCAAAGGCAGCTGGGGTCAGAACCAGGCCTTCCTCATGGAAAGGGCTGAAGCAGGAGCCCCTGTACCTCAGAGCACCCAAGGCTTGGAGCAGGGTGCTGAGGATCCCTGCAGTGCAGAGCTGCAAGAGGCGAAGCTACGGACGTACCTGTTGTGATCCCGCGTCTGAGACTGCCTAAGTATCCATCCCAGGCAATTGTCGCTGGCTGAAAAGGAGAGAAAGGTCAGTGCGGGCAGAGCTGTGATGTTTTCCTGCTGTCTCACCTCCCCTTGCTGAGCACCAGATGGCAGCCATACGGATGCACAGCCCAACAGCACCGAAGAAAACTTTCTGGGAAAGAGCTTTTTTATTTTTCCTGCTTCGTGTTTTGGAGGAAACTCATCTGCAGCTGAATGCACTCCGGACTACGCGTCCATGGGAGGAAGCCAAAGTTTTCCACCCGCTCTGACATCCAGTGAGACTCCCGAACAGCTCCAGCGCCCCCTGCACAGCCACCCCAAAGCCCCCACTTCTGGGGCTTTTTCAGCTCTCTGAGATGCTGCTTCTCCCCTGGCTGTGTCGTTCCTCCTCCATACAGCGCCGGCACTGACATTCACACTATATCTCATGCTGCAGAGCAAGGAAGTGATTAATCCTCCCAAGAGATACATGGGCTGAGCTCTGAAATTAATCCCAGCCCAAAGGAACCTCTCCAGGTTTTTCCATAATCTCCAAGCACAAAATAGAAAAGGCACTTACAAGAGCCGCTGCTCCACGGCGGGCAGTTCCCATCGTGCCACAAGTTTGACTCAGGCTTCCAGCAACAAACCTCTCATAGTGGCGCAAGAGGAAACGTGAGCTCAGCGTGAGCACCCTGCCTTTATTTTGACTCCTTTCCTGGAGTCACTGCAGCGCTGACCCCACCCCTGAAAAAAGCTGAAATGGGATTTGTAAGGAGGTGAGACAGACTGGGCTTACGCAGCCCAGCTTGCTTAGAGGTAACCGGCCTCTTTTGCCTGTCTTCTCTTTGTTTTGCCACGTTTGTCCCCATCCGTCCACGACCTTTTCCTTCTTCACCCCTCTCCTCTCTGCCTCTCATTTCTTTTTCCCTGTTGGCCTTGGATTTGCTATATCACAACCCTGCAGAGAAGGACCTGGGGGTCCTGATGGACGAAAAGCTGAACATGAGGCAGCAGTGTGCTCTTGCAGCTCAGAAAGCAAATGGGATCCTGGGCTCCATCAGCAGAGGGGTGGCCAGCAGGCACAGGGAGGTGATTGTCCCTCTCTACTCTGACCTTGTGAGGACCCATCTGCAGTACTGTGTCCAGGCCTGGAGCCCCCAGTACAAGAAAGACAGGGAGCTGTTGGAGAGGGTCCAGAGGAGGCCACAAAGATGATCAGGGGGCTGCAGCACCTCCCTTATGAAGACAGGCTGAGGGAGCCGGGCTTGTTCAGCCTGGAGAAGAGAAGGCTGCGGAGTGACCTCATTGCAGCCTTTCAGGACCTAAAGGGAGCCTCCAAACAGGAGGGGAGTCAACTCTTGACAAGGGTAGATAACAGCAGGACAAGGGGAAATGGTTTGAAGTTGAGGGAGGGAAGATTTAGGTTGGATGGCAGGGGGAAGGTCTTTAATCAGAGAGTGGTGAGATGCTGGAACAGCTGCCCAGAGAGGCTGTGGATGCCCCGTCCATCCCTGGAGGTGTTGAAGGCCAGGTTGGATGGGGCCCTAGGCAGCCTGGTCTAGTATGAAATGTGGAGATTGGTGGCTCTGCCTGGCAGGGGGGTTGGAGATTCATGATCCTCGAGGTCCCTTCCAACCCGGGCCATTCTGTGATTCTCTGAACCCCAGGTGTGGCAGCACGCTCCTTCCAATTTAGGTTTTTTTTTTGTAAAAGCTTTAATTAGTGGGAACATCCACTGTAATCCAAGACCTACTCAGTCCCGTCGCTAAACCACATCCCATATTGCCATGTCTACACGTTCCTTAAATACCTCCAGGAACAGGGATTGTGTGGAAAAAAATCAACACAGCTTTTGGGGAGCAAAATCTCAAGAACTGAGGTATGAGCTGGATGTCCCGGAGCCCCTGGAGAAACTCAAGGTCAGGGGATGGGGCTGTGAGCACCTGATGGAGCTGAGGGTGTCCCTGTTCACTGCAGGGCAGTTGGACCTGATAGCCTTTAAGGGTTCCTTCCAACTCAACTGATTCTGTAATTCTATGATTCTGTTCCATGTCAGTGTTTTCAAACAATGGAAGAGTAGCAAAGACCTCAGAATGGGCAGAAGCCTCCAATAAATGAATAAATAAAAGCCTCACAGCAAGGAACCTCCACAGTTCGGGTCATTCTAGGCACTCTGTGGGTGACAGGGACATCAGTGCTGCCACCATTGCCAATGGCATGGGCTCAAACCAACCCCAAAGCACAGCAGGATGGAAACAGCACCTCACAGAAGGCACCAACCAACAGGAAACCCAGTGCTGACAGCTGGAAAACGTCAGCGAGACGTCAAATATCACTGCCCAGGTGCTGGGGCTGCCTCCAGCCTGGTCCCCAGGTTCTCCTTGCTGTTGCTGTGGTACTCTGAGCCAATATTTTGTTGGTTATTTCCTTGTCCACTACTCCATAATGTCTTTTGCACCAAAAATATGGGTGTTACTGATTTAAAACAGTCTTCAGGGAAAATCTATGCATCTCCCAGCCCACACCTCAGCTCCTCCAGGCTCTGCCCTTGCTCCAAACCTGCATTTCTCTACAATGCTGTGTGCCACACACAAGACCATAAGCAGCTTGTTTCTGCTGCCTGGGTAAGACTCGGGTTTCCAAAGGGAGCCAAACCAGCCATTTAGCCGGTCAATTACAGCAATTAGCTGCCTCAGCTAAAGCAGTGCTCGCAGGCCTGTGCAAGCCCATTAGCATGTCTGGGCAATGTACACATTAGCAGGGAGCAAAAAGCACAGGCTCTGATGGGGCTGCTCCAGGTGACAGGAGCTTCATTAGCCCAGCAATGAAAACGAAATGAGTTTGGGTTTATAATCGAGTTTCTACCCTGGAGCACAGAGCTGTAGGGAATTAAATGTGTCTGTTACAGCCATGGCCAAGAGCAGCCCTCGCTGTCATTTATGACCAGATTTTAACTCCATTTGGGAGCTGGTAATTGCAGATTCCTTTTTTTAATTATTTTTTCCTTTTATGCTCTGCAGAGCCTTAATGGCTTTGGCAATTAATGTAACCAGATTATCGATAATGGAAAGCACATTTAGGGACGTTCAGCAGCATGAAAAAAAAAGGGTTAGCAGAGCTGCTTGTTTTCGTGCTGCCTGGAAAAGCAGGGCTCTGCTCCTTCTGGGGCCCCAGCCTGAAAAAATGGGGGGGGGGGCTCCATAAAGCACTTTTCTATGCTGTTTTGCTCTGACAAGTTGCCTCCAAGTTCAGGGGAAGATTTTAGGCATCTTCAGGATCCTGAGGGGGGTTTTTGTTTGAGCTCCAGGCACTGCTTCCATCATCAGGAACAATTTCTATGCTGTCTTTAGGCTTTAAAATCCCAGGCCCAGTGTAAGGAGGGGGCAAAGTGAGCTCAAATTTAGAAAATAAAAATAAATAAAAGGTTAAAAGGCAAAAAAAACAACAGATGGAGGAAAAGCAGGGTCCTGCCATCCACTTGATAACATCCATTTGATGCTGAATGCGGGTTTACATCAACATAATTTTTGAAGCAAAAAGCCAACAAGCTGCTGAAAAAAAACACTTCTGTTTTGCTTCCTGAAAACAGCAGCTTAAAAACCCACTCTTGGGGATGCAACAATGTGCTGAGTTCATCCCCCAAATCCCTATGGTTTTGCAAATCCTGTTTGTTCTTAGTGATACAGTAAATATTAAGGAAACAAAATAATAATGACAATCTGTAGCTGAGCCCAGGCACTGCCTTCTGGCCCTGCTGAAGTCCTGGGGCAGGCAGGGTAATGACAGCGCTGATGGCATCAGCTTCCCTGCCCCACATCTCAGGCCTCTCTGAGGACACACACGGGGCTGCCCCTTCCTTTCAGAGGGGCATGTATGAGTTCAGTATGGGTTTCATTGGCTGTCAGGGTTTCCAGCACCCAGTACCTGGGCAGCCCCACAGTGTGATGCAGCCACTCCAGACAACCCTGCCCACCACGTCCCTCGAGTTGACATCTCTTCTTTGTGTATCAATGCTGTGACCTCCCCACTGTTTGATTTCACCCTAAAAAAGCAAAATCCCCTCTGCCCCCCCTTCTCCATTCAGTGCTGGGCACAGGAAGCAGGATCCCCTCTGCCTCGTTGTTATCAAAGCGAATTCAGTGCAAGAAGAGCGAGCAGAAGGGCTGAGCTGCAATGAGAAAAGTGCAGAAGGGACGGCACTGAAGAGCGCTCGGGCCGGACGGGGCCGGATGGGGCCATACGAGACCACGCCGCGCCACCCCACCGGCACTGCTCGGAAGGGAGGGAGCGGCGGGGCTCCCGCCGTAATTCAGCCCCAAGCCGAGTGACGTCACGCCCTGCCTCACCTCCTAGTCCATATAAGGACTTCACTCCATATAAGGAGCAAAGGCTCCGCCCCGTCAAGTGGCGCTCAGGATTGGCTGGCAGCAGGCGCGCGGGGCTCTGGGAGCTGTAGTTCTCAGAAGGGCCGGGGGTGGGGAGAGGCTGCCGGCCAATAAGGGCAGGGGGCGGGGCCTGGTGCCGCAGACGCCGGCCGGTGTCGGGAGCCGAGTGCGGAGTGGCGACTTCAGTGCGGGCTGTGCGGTAGGAGCGGGGCGCCGGGTGCGGGGGCTGCGGGTCGTTTTCCGGCCTATTTCTTTCCTATCTTCTTTCTGGTTCGTCTCCTCCGTGTCAAAGCGGTTCTCACTGGCGGCCTTGCAGGCCTCGGTGTGTCCCGGGTGTCGGGCAAGGTCAGGGCGGGCCGGGGCGCGGGGTGCTCCCGGCGGCTCGGTTGGCGTTCCCCGGGCATGAGGTTCCTGATCCCGCGGGGGGAGAGCGGAGCGCAGCTCGGGAGGGCCCTGGGAGCGGTCTGAGCGCTTATTGTAAAGAGCTCTGGGGTGAAATGGGTGTGCAGGAAATGCTGCTCGGCCCGGGCGTGCAGCCTCTTCCGAGATGTGCTCCAGCAGGTCCCCGGCCTGCCCTTGCATAGCTCCGCGGAGGGGTTCCGGGGGGAGGCTGAGTTGTGTTTGGTTTCGAGCGTGCTGGGGGCAGCTCTGGACTGAGGCGGGTAGAGATCTTTCCTGAGCTGACTGTGGTAGCAGGAATGGCCGCTGATTGTTAAGTGATGCTTACAGTGGGAGGTGAACGAGGAACACGGCGTGGTGTGGGATCAAGTAGGGGGAGTTCTGGTGGTGCTCTCCCTAGTTGAGTGTAGGCTCAGTGAGTAGAGCTCTTCTAAATGCAATGATGTTTGGTTTTATTTGTTTCTTTTTCCTCTCTGGGAAATCATCTGTGCTGCAATGGAAACTGCTTGTGATGCTGCTGTGTCCACCAAGGGCACGCTCCTGCTCTGCTCTCCAGCAGGACAGGCTGCAACAGTAACAGAGCAGCCACTAAAGGTGGCACTGACCTTCCGCTGCTCTTTCCAACCATAACACTTCTGTTGCTGTTCCTGGCAGGCAGCAAAAGGGAGGGATGAACTGAGGGCAGGGCAGCTATTAAGGAATGCACTGGTAAGGAGCAAAGCAGCGTGGTGGAGCACTGAGAGGAAATGTGGGCAGAAACCAAAGCTTTCAGCAGCCTCTTGCTGCCTGTGAGCCTGTGGGAGTGCTGGGTTCTGTAGTGGGGTGAAAGATTCAATAGAGCAACAAGTTTCTGCCATCAAACTTTTTTTGAATAGTACACAAGGTTCTCACTTCCCAAGGCTTTGCTTGAATTAAATCATCTGTATGCAACTCCTCAGCTCAGCTTCTGCTCTTGTAGCTCGCACTGAACTAAGCTGACCTTCATTTCTTGTGGAATACACAAGGGATTTTCTTTTTCTGAAAGCTTCCTTTAACTTATTTATAAAATCTCAAGGGAGACTCCTTGTCTTTGCAGGCACCATGTCGTCCGGTCACGAACCCATTTACCCTGAGTATGAGACTGAAACCAGCCAGACATCGAAGCTGCTACGGAAGTTTAAGGAGACGCCATTTGTACCGATTGGTGAGCTTAGGTTTGGATGTACTTACATGGGCTCTCTCTGCATGGGAAATCAATATGGCAAACACAGTCCCATACTGTGAATGGGTAATTGCTTTGAAACGACTTCCTCTTTGAAATGACTTCCTCGTGCAGGGTTGTTATGTGGTAACAGCAGTGCTGCTCATACCTGAGATGGTATTTGCTGCTGTGTAAAGAGAGAAATCGATGAGGCCTCTTATCTTAATAACAGCAGACCCAGAACCTCCAAAAAAAGAAAGCCCAAAAACGTTTAGGTGAATTTCAAAAAATGTACCTAGGTGATCCTGTGGCAAGGAATGCACCTAGCAGCTGTTCTAAAGTAGTTACTGGCCCTGATGTGCTCGCTACAAAGTGACTTTTAAACTAACAAAATAGCAAACACAAGTATCTAGAATTCATCCCACACCCTAAAGCTTAGATAGTTCTCCTTTGCCATCCTGCAGTCCAAATGCATTTTACCGCTAGGTTTAGTGGTTCCCCAGCTTGAGGAGACTGGTCGAGTTCTCAGCCTCTGCTGAGCCACTAGAAAAGCCTCGAGGAGAGGTTTGTGTGCACCCTGAGGACTGTCCTGTGATTGGGAACCGCCTCTAACAGGAGACAGAGTTTGATTTCAAGCTGCCTTAAATGGTCGGCGTTCAGGTCAGTTGGGGTGAGCTGTGCCATCACAGCTGATTGCTGCTACTGGTTTCTGTGGACACAGGACTTTGCTCTGTGGCTCACTGGAGCAGACTGTGTACTCCGTGGGCTGGGTTCCCCCAGGCAGATCAACTCACCCTCAAACTGTGTCAGGGCTGACTTGCAGGCACTAGAATTCTTAATTTGCGTTTAATGAAGCTGTTCTGTAAATCATGCACAGAGAAAGGCTGTCAGCTTCTCAGGTGGAACTGGTAATATTCTTGTTCCGGTAGCCAAGCTGTCTGGGCTTTTGGCAGTAAAATACACGCCAATCCTTAAAACTTGGCAGCCTTCCTTGAACTATGTAAATAATCATCCTAAATGTGGACTGAAGTGGTGGGGATTGGAAACTGTTGTGCGCTGCTGTTCTGTGAGAGCCCTTCTGTATACCAGAAGGAAATGGCACAGCCTGGGCTGGGTGGTTTGTAGGACTAAAATGAACGGTGTCCCTGTGAAGAGACCTTGCTGAACCTCTGTCCTGTAGTGTGGGAACTTACAACTTGTGTCCAGGTGAAAGAAGGCCAAACGTGACAACACCCAAAATAACATCCTCGGCAGGCAGGTGATATGTTAGGATGCCTCCACACACCATTAGCACTGACTGTCCCAGCCAAAGCTGAGCTGTTTTCTTGAGTGTGAGCTTCCTTCCAAGAAAGCAAGCAGCACTTGTGCTCTCTGAGAAATATTGAAGAAACTCTGACACCTTGAGAATAATCCCTGAGTTTCTGCTGTTGTGTTTTAACACCACTGGAAATTGTCACTGTCTTCCCTGCTGACTTGTGACTTAAATGAGGTGGAAAGCAGTGGGAAGGATGGGGACTTGCCCTCTGTGCAGAGAGCGATCAGACAAAAACATGCTTATTCTCAGGATTTCTTGAGGCAGATCAAAGTCACCAAGATGCGGGAGGTGATCCTTACTCACATGCATGTTTTCCTCCTTTGCAGGGATGGCTGGCTTTGCCGTGGTGGTGGGCTACGGGCTGTACAAACTGAAGCACCGGGGGAACACAAAGATGTCACTTCACCTGATTCACATGCGTGTGGCAGCGCAGGGTTTCGTTGTGGGAGCAATAACGTGTGGTACGTACTGAGCAGGGGGTTGTATGCACCGTGGGTTGTGGAGGCCTTCCTGCACCTCTCTTCCTGCTGATGGATGTTGTAGTACATGTGTTGAGTATTAAACTCCACTAGCTTTGAGAGTAGAAGTTTTGACTACTTTTACATATGGGAAGCTTCTGGAGGTGTTGAAATTAGAAGCAAAGACAAAAGACCACCTGCTGTTAATGTCTTCCCATGTAAATATGTTGCTGTTTCTGAATTTAATGCACTGGAAAGCCAGCTTGCATAGACAGCGATATTATTGTCAGGAATTGTCCCTGAATGTACTGAGGGATCTGTACTTCGAGGCCCCATTTAAGTATTTCAGCTGTGTGTGTTGAATGAGTAACCCACAAAACACTGCTTGCCTACACTGCATTCCCAGAAAGTGCAAGAGCAAAGCTTGACTTTGGCAGCAAAGCAGACTAGAGTTGGCTGGGAATCTGTGTACAACAAGACAAGGAAAATTTCTGTGTACAAAAAATTCTGTAGTGTTCATCATGACTATTTAAAACAAACAAAAACCAACCAAACAAACCACAGATGACAGAAGAGGAAGGGAAATGCTATTTCTGTTGCTCAGAATCTCAGAGTTCTGATTTTGAACACTTTGTATTCAATCCAGCTTTCTTTTTCTTATACTGTGTTTTTTCTGTCATGTAGGTGTGCTGTATTCCATGTTTCGGGAGCATGTGATAAAGCCCAAGGAGTAATAGAAGTATGACCTAAATCTGTCTCGGTGGTGGCCTGTGTACTGCATCTATAAACCTCATATCAAGGGGTTCTTGAGGAAAAAATATATTGTTTTAGAGAATTGCCCTTTATTTTTGTATATGGTACGCTGTTCTGAGGCTGGCAGCCTAAATGACTGCATACTAGGCGAATGGCTATGGCAGTCTGGTTCTCTTTGATTGGCACTATCATACCCCGCTGTTTAGGGTATATAGTAAAGCACCGATATTCTTCCCCTTGGCTTTTTTACTCAGCCCTACAATTGGTGACTTCTCTTGCTGCCATTGCCCAAAATGACCAGTCTGAACTAGCTTTGCTAGGCTTCAGCCAGGGTGTAGAGGCTGTGTCTGTAAGATAGCACTGTATTTTCCTGTCACCTTCTGTCCTGTATATTTGCCAGCCCCAGCTTTGTAATTTAGAAGCTTCAAGTAGCACTGATTTCTAAAATAGAGAGATCTATAAACATCTATTTTATTTTATTTAAGATGTGAGGTTATTTGGTGTGTTTCAGCTATTTAAATGTTATATTTATTCATTGTTAATGAAGACACAGGCTCCCTATTTTTACCATAGGCTTTCAGACCCTTGGATTACTGTATTTTGTAACTTTATTTAGTGTTCTTCTGGCTAATATTTAAATGTAACATTTAAAGTATGTCTGGGTTTGGCATTCTAATGCTTTTGAAGTGTGATCTAGCTCTGACTTATGCAGTAATGTTTTCCCATAGAAATTTTGAAGCATTTGCATCTAAAAAGCCCCTTGGGTGAGGTGTAAAACCTTTGTAAACTGCCAATGTGATTTTATGCAGGAACCCCTTTTATCTCTAACAGCAGTCACAAAAATAAATGTGTTGATGAAGTGAGTTGGTTTAAAAAAAAAAAAGAAAAAGGAAAAAAAACAGCTGACTTTCTCTGACTAGCCTACATTCCATCGTGCCAGTATGACGTCTAACAAATAAAACAAGGTGTGCCCTCCCACTCTGTGATACGTTGTAGGGAGGAGTGTGTGATGCAATGTGAATAAACAGCTGAGAGCACTGCAGATAACCGATGTTTGTGTGAGGATTTCCTGTGGGGACGGACTGGGGAGCAGTGTGCTGAGCTACGGGGCTGCTGGAAAGCACTCCCAGCTGCTACAGGGCAGGCGGAGATTCCTCCGCTGTGTTTAGCCGTAAACCGCCCTCCTTTCCCCCAGGATGGAGAAATGGTGCCTTCTATCTCCGCTTCGGGTCGGCGTGAGGCCGAGGGCGCTAAGATGGCGGCCGCGCTGAGGACACCGGCGCTCCGCTCGGTGCGCATGCGCGGCCCCACGCTTTCCTCCGCCTTCGGCGCGTTGTTGCTATGGGAACGGCGTGGTCCGGCGGCGGAGCCGGGAGGGCTGTGTACAGCCGTGCCAACGCGGGCTCTGAGGGCTCCGCCGCCGGCCTCGGGGCTGGGGGAGGCCGGGTAGGTAGGCCCCGGGGGCTCGGAGGGAGTGGGTCGGCGGATAGGGGCTGAGGGGGCGGCGCGGCCTGTCACGGTGCGCCCGTGTGGAGGTGAAGGAGGGGCTGGAAGCCGCGCTCCACGCAGGATGAGCTGTGGCACATCCCCTTCGGCCCGGAGAGTCCTGAGGGGTAACGGTGCCCACAGGCCGTAATTCATCCCCAGCGAGGCTTGGTGCTGAATAAAGTTCCTCACAGACACGCAGGTGCACTTTGTCCTTCACCAGGCTTCTGGCTGCCTCAGAGTGAGATAGGCCCTGTGCTAATCGCTGTCAGCAGGGTGTGCCTGTGGGAGCTTTAGTGACTGGTTTTGTAAGACCAAAGGTGCACTTGGTTTTAAATAGAAGGAGAGAGGGCTGGAACACTCTAGAAAACAGATCACCTTAATCACAGTGAAAAGGGTGTAGGCATTGAAATGGATGGCAGTGCTGTTGCTTTAATGTTACCACTCAGTGCTTAGAAAATGGGGGAAGATTGTCAGCCACGCTCTTGATGCCCAAAGGGAGCTTGAGGATAAACGGGGATCATAGAATCGTAGAATGGCCTGGGTTGAAAAAGAACCACAATGCTCATCCAGTTACAAACCCCTGCTATGTGCAGGGTTGCCAACCACCAGACCAGGCTGCCCAGAGCCACATCCAGCCTGGCCTTGAATGCCTGCAGGGATGGGGCATCCACAACCTCCTTGGGCAACCTGTTCCAGTGCATCACCACCCTCTGGGTGAAAAACTTCCTCCTAATATCCAACCTAAACCTCCCCTGTCTTAGTTTAAAATCATNCCCAAGGAGGCTGTGGATGCCCCATCCCTGGAGGCATTCAAGGCCAGGCTGGATGTGGCTCTGGGCAGCCTGGTCTGGTGATTGGCGACCCTGCACATAGCAGGGGGTTGGAACTAAATGAGCACTGTGGTCCTTTGCAACCCAGGCCATTCTATGATTCTATGAAATGTTGAGTGATGTGTATGAAGAGCTACCACAGATAGGAACCTGTGGAGATTCACATCTATTTAGTAATTTGAAGCTAAGCTGATGATTTGCACTCATCTTTTTCCATTGATGATAGAAAGAACCAAGACAACTAAAGTGCATTTCAGTTCTCTGCTCGTAGGCAAAAAAGTATCATTTGAGGCACTGCTTGACCTCTCAGACGCCCATATAGGGCTGTTAGATGTGACAGGACTGGCAGTCTGGCTATAATAGCTGTAGGACACCTCAAACAGGACTAGACAGCTGTGTGTGGGCAAAAACAGAGCCCTCAGTTCATGCATCCACTTGACCTAATGTAGACCTGGCTGAAGAGTAGACTTCCATGATTGTATTGACTAGATTCCATGAATTACAAATAGAGACATTCACACTGAGAGCAGGAAAAGCTTCCTTCAGGGGGGAATGGTCTTAAACTGAGACAGGGGAGGTTTAGATTGGATATTAGGAGGAAGTTTTTCACTCAGAGGGTGGTGACGCACTGGAACAGGTTGCCCAAGGAGGCTGTGGATGCCCCATCCCTGCAGGCATTCAAGGCCAGGCTGGATGTGGCTCTGGGCAGCCTGGTCTGCTGGTTGGCGACCCTGCACATAGCAGGGGGTTGAAACTAGATGAGCATTGTGGTCCTTTTCAACCCAACCCATTCTATGATTCTATGAAAAGCATTAATTTGTGCACTGAATCTCACCCCATGTGCCTGCTCCTAGGTGGCTTAAACCCAGTGAAATCATAGAATCACCAAGGTTGGAAAAAACTCCAACATCACCCAGTCCAACTGTCTGCCTATCACCCATAGTTCCCACTAAGCCATGTCTGAAATGAATTAATTATACTGAAGGTACCTTATGAATACATCACTACCACACCAGTGGAAAACACTGTTATTTTATTGTTAGCTCTTTGCTTGCATGAGAACTGAAAAAGATGGAAATCATAAGTGTTTTAAGATGAATGTCTTCCCACAAACAAAATGCAGGGTGTGGTCATTGTGCAATTGCTTAGCAAAGAGTGGTACTTACAAACAGAGACCACAAATGGATGTTTGCAGGCAACATGATTAGAATTTGACCTAGCAGCTGCCACCAGCTAAAGGAGTTTATGAACTGGATAGAGGGGTGCCCTAAGCTTGGATTTCTTTGCAAAGAAATGCTCTGGTGGCCCTGAATTGCATTCTTTCCAGATATGGCTGTAATGAAGAAGCTATTCCTCAGAGCCTTCTTTTATTCAGGCAAATAATCAAGATTTTCTTCCCACCTCAAAGAATGAAATCCCAGCCCCTTAAAGCAACATTTCCCAAACTTTTATGCTCCAAACTGCACTCTGATCCTATAAGAAGTCATTACAGTCTCAACAAAAAAATACATGATTCAGAGGGGGGATGACAGTGCCTCTGCCTTCTGTGTGCAAGCAATAGCAGACATATGCTTTACACATTGAGAAATACTACTTTACAGCTATAGTAGCTAAAGAAAGTGGGTGTTGACATCATTACTGAATCACAGCTGTAGGGCATTAGCTCATCATTTCTCCTTTTAAATTCCTCTGGTGCACAGAGGTATGTGCTTGTTATGGAATATCCTGACTCGTGAGGAAACTGGCAACAACATCATCCTGCTCTGCCCTGAACTGGGCATTCACTGATATGCATATAGACTTATTTATATAATTATATGAAGATAATTATATGAATACTTATTTATAATACTTATTTCATGAACCTCTGATGAGAAAATACCCCAGAGACCACTGAAGTTATTCCACAATAAAATAACACAGGCTTCTTCGGGAAGCATTTCAAGACAAGGGTTTTCTACTGGTTGTAATTAAAAAAACAAGGAGAAATAAGGTCTTTTTTCTAGAGGGTCGTTAAAATTGCTGGTGTGTTATTTACAGTTAACCTTCCATGAAGGTGATCCCTTCACTGTATTTGTTCTATAATAGTGCATTTCTTTTCCAGCTACAGACAGCTGTGGAAAAAATACATTCTCTTGGTGGCGATGATGCAGGAATCAAGCAATCAGCTCTGAAGAAGGCAGAAGAAAACTTGGTATGAATTGTGCCTGTGGGGAGGAGATCAGATCAGAAGTAATAGCTGATATTTAGTTTTTTGCTGCTGTGCATTCCTTGTCTTATGACAGGGGTGTGCCCCATCACTAATTTTGTAGCCAAATTGCTCTGTTTTCACTCCCTCTGTACCCTAAAAAGTAGGGAATGCATTTTCCTGGGTCTGGAAAGAAGAGATTCTGTTGGATCTGTGGATCATCATAACTTCAGTTTTTCACTGCAGTTTCTGTTCTTACCAAATCCATTCTTTTCTTCAAAGGCTGAAAGTCCAGAGGTGAAAGCACTGCAAGAAAAATTAACCACAGCCAACTTCAAAGTGCTGGACTATCGTAACCAGCTGCAGTCTGCAAAACAGGAGCTGAAGATGACCCAAAAGGTACCACCCCGGGATGCAGTCTGTGCCTGGGAGCCTGGGCACGATCTCACTATGTGAAATCAGAAGGTGGCTTCTTTTTCTTGGAGCTTTCTTTAGTCTCCATGATTCCAGTGAACTCTGAGAGTATAAAAGACTACAGATATAGTGGTTGCATTGGAAAGATACACACGTGGGCACACACTGATTTCATGCTCTGCCACCAGAAGGTGGATGAACGTTTCCATTATTTCTGCTCTTATCATGGATACTTGAAGGTTTGAATGTTCCAGTCCAGCAAAATAGGTTTTGACTGTTTGATACTGTCTCCCACGACATCCTCATAACAAAGCTGAGGAAGTGTGGGATAGATGAGTGGGCAGTGAGGTGGGCTGAGAACTGGCTGACTGGCAGAGCACAGAGGGTCGTCGTTGGCGGTGCAGAGTCTGGTTGGAGACCTGTAACAAGCGGTGCTCCCCAGGGGTCGGTGCTGGGTCTGGTCTTGTTCAACATCTTCATCAGTGACCTTGATGAGGGGATAGTGGCCACCCTCAGCAAGTTTGCTGATGATAAGAAGTTGGGAGGATTGGCTGACACGCCTGAAGGCTGTGCTGCCATTCAGCGAGACCTGGACAGGCTGGAGAGCTGGGCGGTAAGAAACCAGATGAGGTTTAACAAAAGCAAGTGTATTGTCTTGCACCTAGGGAGGAATAATTGCATGCAGCGGTACAGGTTGGGGGATGAGCTGCTGGAGAGGAGCTGTGCAGAGAGGGACCTGGGTGTCCTGGTGGACGNTGAAGAAAGAACCTCAGCAGCAGCTTTTGTACTTTGTGCTCTGTTGGCTTCTATTGGCTTTGGTAAGCATAGAAAGTAAAGCCTGAACGTCACAGGAGCTGAATGGCAACCCCACCTGTTTCCTCTGAAGAACCAGATAGGTAAGTCTGAATGAGATGAGACTCTTCAGCAGCCTCGGGAGCCCTGTTAAAGACAACTGCTCTGCAGAAGTATTGAAAAAGCCATAAGCTAACTGAATAGGTGAAATATCAGATGACCAGCTGGTGTTCAGGATGTTCTGTTAATTCAGTAAACTCATTCCTGGTGAGCTCAGATCACTCAGCATAGCAGTTTCACTGCTTTATTTCTAGAGGCATCTGTTTGAAACACATTCAAGTGACATCCGCCATTATGACTTCTTTTTTTTTTGTCAGATTGGTTGAGGTTGAGAATGCACAACTCCAGGATCAGCTTCGAGAGGTCCGAGATGAGAACTGCAGGCTGTACAAACTGGTGACAGAGAAAGATTTTGAAATAAGGCAGCTGCAGAAAAAGCTACAGGAGGATCGATTGGTTTTGTCAGGTAAACACAGCAGCTTTGTGTTCACGCTACGCTGGTTCCAGTCTTTGCTTGCTGCTGAAGACAATAAAAGGAGGATAACAACATCATTGTGAGATAAATAAACCTCCTGGCAGCAAAGTGTTTATATGACATCTATTTCACCTGCTCCGTGCTAAAAAGGAGTATTTCAGGCATATTGTGGTTGCATCCATTTCCACTCCTGGAGTAAACTTATGCTAGGAGGATCCACATTCAGCTCTTTTAACTGAGAAAGAATTGCAAGGCCTAAGCTGACACTTTGGCATTTGCAGTTACCTAAACATCAATGTCTCTCCCACCTGGGAGTCTCACTGGCAGTGGGAATTTCCTTGCAGTGGTTTGACATGATAGCATGTACACATGGATGGAAGCTTACGGATCTGCATCTTACTTGCATCTTACTTCTTACTCTCTCCTTCAGTTTCATGAGCTGCCAAATTTGAGTACTACTGCTCCCCTTCTTAGAAAGAGAGCTACTTGAAGGACAAGAAGCAGTCTGATATTGTCAGACATGTCAGACCAAAGACACAGGACGCTGCTATCAGTAATTATATGTCCCTTTAAAGAATTACAGTGCTCTTTTGGGATACACAGGGATTTGTGTTCCTCACAGATCTACAAACTTGCCACCATCAGCACAAAAAAGTGATGACTCCGAAATTTTAGGAGCCTTTTTATTAATGTCAAAGAGCAGTGTTGCAGGTTTCTCAGCTACACAGTGTTAAATTCCTTATTCACGCTTCTTTTGTTTAAATGCCTGAGTAGGATACATGCAGAATGCTGGCTCAACAAAAAGTCCAGCTTTAAAGTTATTTGGACGGCCTTTGAAGATTGAATTGTGCAGTTTGAACCTCGTCCACTGGGTGCCACTGTTGTGCAGGACAGCGGTGATGACCTGCCTGGTAGAGAAGGGGAAAAGCAGCAGTAAGCAGAACTAAATAATGCATATATTACATTTTCATTCTTAATAATTATCTGCAGCTTGTATTTAGGGTAGACGATATGGTGTTACTAGGTCAAGACAGGAGCCAGAAATGCTCTTGCAGCTTCTTGGCTGGCAAACGAAAAAAACAGCCTGTGGCAGTTTGCTCCATACCTCTGTCTTTCCTGTCTACTTTGTGGCAAGAGACTCCCACACCTTTCAGGGAAATAAGAATCTTTAATTAAATCTGTGCCATGCCTTTGAAGACATTGCATGGGAGCCTGAGCCTGTTTCTAGGTTAGTTTAGTGTGTACTATGGTCCTTAGCAGCCATTATTTGTTATGAAAGCTAAGGAATCTGCTAGAGGAAAAGTATCAGATAAAGAAGTAAGAACAGTGGAAATGCTTTTAAAAATAACAAACTTCTTGTTTACTTTACAAGGCTTTAAAATAGTGACATGGGGTCACATTCTGATCTCACCTGTATTCTGCATAGCTTCTGTGAGCTCTCCAGAGGTTTTATGGGACTCAGAACTCATTTAAGAGTAGCCTGTCATCTTTGCATCTCACTGCAGTTCTAGAATATAATCTTCACAGATGTCAGCAGAAGAATCATTAGGAATACTGAAGGAGGGTGAAAGAGTTAAAGAGAACGATGATAGCCAATTCATGGTACATATATCCAGTCTTCATCTAGCCCAAAGGTAAGGTGTTACTGCAGGCTGATATTCACTGCTGAGCTAGAGGTTTTCTTGAGCACTGTGTGTAGTTGTATCAATCTTGCACTTGTAGGAAAGCTTTTCTTCACCTCTGTGGTATTAACAAAAGCCAGGGACACATGAGGCATTCGGGGGATTTCTTTATCTGTGACACTAATCAAACACTCTCTGATGAGGAAGTGAGTGAAGTGTCTGTTTAAAAGATCACAGTAATACAGCAAAGCTCTGTGTATAATCACAAGGGACACATAAATAGGCACAAAGAAATCTCCTGGAAGTTATCCAGCACCCAATAATGTCCCTGACCTTTCAGGACAGATGTCTACCAAAGTTTGCACCTCTGTTTCAACAACTCCAGGAGTAAACAACCAGTGCAAAGTAGAGTGTTGTCTTTCTCTGTAACATGCCACACTGTGCCACCTGGTCATAACAGCCCTTCACAGCGATGAGCAGAAAACACCTCTGCCATTTCCATGTAGAAATACTGCTACGACCACTGTTGTGGTCTTTTGACCTGGCCGTTGCCAAAGTGTGAAATGTGGCTTTGCTGGTCACACTGTGGTGCTTGTTCAAAGAACCAAAGATCCAGCTGGAATCACTGTCGCCTCTTTTCCCTCTATTACTCATTTAAGTGCCTGGCACAGCGCTGAGAAATGGCTCAGACAACAACAGCACACTGTGCGCTGGACAGGGAACAAAAGCATCATCTATTGTGACTCCTGCCTGTAAGAAACATCCTTTGCTTTTCTGTGTGCTTTCCAGGGACGTCTGGTTTAGCAGGGGATGTTGCAGCTACTAAAATAGTTGAACTGGCCAAAAAGAACCGCGAGATCATTGCCGAGACCGAGAGTGAAAAAGCCAAAGTGAAGCAACTGAATAACAAAGTCAAAGAGCTGGAGAGAGAAGTGAGGCATTTTTCTTGTTTTCTTTTTCTTCATGCTAGAACACAGAAGTCCAGCTTTGGGGATTGAGGAGCTGTAGCAGCTGTGGGGTTGATTCATGTTGCCATTTTGAATTTGCTCTTGCATCCATGCTTGGAGTTCTCATCGTTTTTGTCCGTGCTGGGGGGAGGGATGCGTACCCTCAGCTGTTTCCACCGTTGCAGAAAGGAGGAGTTGGAGAGGACATCAGTAAGTTACAACGAGCCAAAGATGTGTGAAATGCCATTTAGGAATGTTCACTTGTATTTTGAAGCACAAGTGGCATAAATGCTGTCTGAACTGAGGCAGGAACAAACTATATCACTAAAGATAGCAGATCTTCACTCAGGCAGGTGTATTTTTCTGGTTTAATGTGACTTTTTTATATGGGCTGACCTTTCACAGGACTAATTTTTCTGAGATGAAATGAAAATGAGATGCCCTGATCTCAATGTTTACTTTGTTCATTGGCTCCTACTGTTCTTCCTCATCCACTTTTGGTAAAGTTTTGACCCTTTTTAATGTGTTCTGCTGCACTTTGCCTCCTCAGAAGACATCACTGAAATGTATCGATAACATTTATTTTGCTATCCGACAAATGCATTTGGACTCCATCTTCTGCAGTCACATATTGGCATGAATCATTCATCCATTGGAATTGTACCTATTATTTTAAAGATGGAGAAGTGTTGGATGATATGTTTGAGAACTGCATAAATGAAGAGAGTTCTGGTCAGGAGGGTCTTGTGAAACAGTTGGCTGGCTGGCTAAGAAATATCTGGCATAGCTGGGGACCTCTGAAGTCACACACGAAGGGAATCAAGCCATAAATAATTTCAGGAAATATTCCAGAAAGAAATTGTCTTGGTTATAATCCTCTGCTGAAGAAGTGTAATGAGCATTATTCAGATAGGAACTTCAAATATTCTCTGGTATTTATCCAAAAGAAAAGAACTGCAGACACTTCAGGAAAGGAGGTGAAGAAACAGTAATTGCTGATCAAAGCAGTGGTGAACTTCTCAGATATCACAGAGTCACAGAATCACAGAATCGTAGGGGTTGGAAGGGACCTCCAGAGATCATCGAGTCCAACCCCCTGCCAAAGCAGTTTNCAACCTGTTCCAGTGCATCACCACCCTCTGGGTGAAAAACTTCCTCCTAATATCCAACCTAAACCTCCCCTGTCTTAGTTTAAAATTCTCCCTTGTCCTATCACTATCCACCCTCATAAACAGCCATTGCCCCTCCTGTTTATATGTTCCCTTCAAATATTGGAAGGCCACAATGAGGTCTCCCTGGAGTCCTCTTCTCCAAGCTAAACAAGCCCAGTTCCTTCAGCCTTTCTTCATAGGAGATCTCATAGGGATGTCTGTTTCACTGTCAGTCCTACCTTAGACCCAGCATGGGGAATCAGCACCTTCCTTTGAGACCTGGGGATGGAGCTGAGTGGCAGCCTGCCTGGACTCCTTTCAGACTCTGTAACATGGTTGTTACGTTGGCTTCGATTCAGTCCCAACTTGCTCTTCTCTAAAGATGTTTGTTTTAAATGGAGCTGTTTAAAAAAAAAACATTTTAAAACACTTTTTAAATGTTGGAGTGAAACAGACCTGAAGATTTTTTTTCTGTTTGAAAGGTATCTGTGGTAAAAGGCCATTAAAGCGAGGCTGTGAGGCTGAAGAGCACGGTGATTGAGAGGAAGAGGTGGTGGCAGGGAGACTGTGCAAAGGTCGGTGTGGAAAAACTACAAAGCAGCTGTTAGAAGAGGATGTTTTGAATGTGATGTTGATCTTTGCTCTCTGTTGCTCTTCATTTTCTTCTTGTGATGCTTTTAGTAAAAGCAATGGAGTCAGACATAAATGGGAACGAACATTTTAAAAGCCAGTTTAAAGCTCTTCAGGTACAACAGCAAAGAAGACTACAGAATCTAATGGAGAGGAAGAAGGAAAAGCAGAACAGTCAGAAGGGTAACAATGGCAATGGAAAGGAGACTTTCAACATCCCAACTGATCTAAACTTGTTTGAAACAGAACAACCTGTGACTGAAGATGACAGCAAAAGGTAAAAGTGTAGCAGCACTGCTCCTTCAGGAGATCACCAAAAGTATGTTTAGCATGTGGTCTTATGAAAGTCACAGTAAAAGAGCACTTTGTCTTCAGTTTCCATTATCCTGAGAAGACTCTCACTGTGTCTGATATGTTTTGCACTGTGATGTGCTATATATGCATTTGATAAGTAAGGAGCTGCAGGACAGAGGGGTTGAGGTACCAGCTTTCCCAGGTACTATCTGACCATCTCCAGTCACTCAGGGTGACTGTGAACTGCTGCTTAGTTCCTGCCTAGCTTTGTAAACAAGTTCCCTACATGAATAATTTCCAGACACCAGTATGTGCAAAGCATCATGCAGCTAATGGGTATAAACCAAAGGCCTGCAGCCCAGAGAAGTGTTCCCCCATGTATCTTTCACATATGACATGATTTAGTAGTCAAAAGACAGCCATAGGAGATGAAGTGTATGTGTAGGAGAGTCTCATAGATAAGGTTGCCTAATGGGTGAGATACTTGACAGGGATATACAAGGTAGGATTTTAAATCATACTAGGGTCAGAGGTTTGGGTCTTATCTCACCCACTGAGGGAGTATCTGGGTTATCAGGATACTAGACATTCTACTGTGGATCTTCCTTTATCTTGCATTTGGAGCTGAGTGCACAATTCAATTTACTGGGCCAGATTTGAAACCCCAGCTCAGATCATTCATCTTCCTCCTAGGTAGTAGTCAGCGTCTCCTGACACAATGAATTTATTTGTATTTTTATGAACCAGAACAGGTTTGGAGTTGGACAGATCCCAAAGACATCTGCAGCTACTACAGCGTTGCCTGTTCTGTGATTTTCTCACTATTAAATGGTGAAGACAGCTTAAAGAATTCCTGCTTCTGCTCACCACTTGCAGCTCTACTGATACAGCAGTTTTCAGGGCTGTGCTGGAAACTGAATTCAGTTTCTGGGGCAAGGGTATTTTTATCTCAAGTCATTTCAGTGATCTAGATTACAGCCTTAGCCACACAAACTGTTTTATTGCTGCCATGATAGGGAGGTGGGCTGTGGGACATGGGTGGGTAGAAGGAGCTGCCAGCTCTGCCAAAACCAGCAGATCACAGGTGGAAAGCCACACAGGTATGTACCTTTGAGACAGTTTTCCCTCCCAGAATCTATAGTGGGGAAAGGCACCTCTAGCAAGGCTTATCAGGCCACTAACCAAGCTTTATTGGGCCCTAAATGCTGATCTTCCTTCTGTCTTACTCTGGGCAGCTTGTTTCTGAAGATTGCTTCACACCCAATTGTTTATGCTGCAGCAGAACCTGGCAATGAACCAGTGAAGTTTTCAGGTGCTTCTGGGAATGTGGTGTTCGTGCTGCAAGAGAAACCTGTGTGGAAGCAGGGAGCTGAGCTTTCAGAAAGAAACTGAAGCTCTCCCTCTTGCTTTCCATGCAAAGATGGAAATCTTCACACATAGGTCCCCCTCCATGGCTGTCTGATCTGCCAGCGTAAGCTTCTGATCTGAACTCTTACCAGTTGTCCCCTTCAACATTTTTAATGATCATATGTAAAGATTACTGTGGAGATTTGATTTATTTTTGCAGAGGGAGACCGATTCCCTCATGTCAGCTGTGAATTTGATTGGGGAAAAGGGATCTGAGGAGTTGCTGTGGCATACTGGTGGAGTGAGGTGCAGAGTACAGGGGAGTCCCAGCAATTCTGGCAATGCTTCTCTGCCATTTGCAGCTCAGTAGTTTTGGTCTGAGTAATTCAAGAGCTGTTACCTAGCTTTTCTTTTTCAGTAGCACTGACCATTAAAAGCCCTCATGTGACATACCAAGTGTAGCAGACTGCAGGTTTATCTGGATTGTCCTTTGTTCGTGTATGTCTACATTTGGCAGACGAGTAGTTATCAAATCCAGGCAGGATTTGCTTCTGGAAAGGATTCGTGGTTGTGTACAGATACTGTGTTGCTGTATTCCCATGACAACACATTAGAAAGTCATTCCCAAGTACCAGGACTCCCTCCATATGCTCTGCAGTGGCAGTGATTTCTGTATGTCCATGTTGTTTACAGCAGCACTTCCTCCTCTCAGTTCTCATCCTTCCCTTGGGCCTCAGGAGTTCATTCTTCCTTCCTTCCGTTCCTCCTTCCAATTTTTGTTCAGGCATGTGTCCAGCTGACATTGCTGTCTGTTTTTCTGTAACTTTATCTGTTTGGTGCCTTTAAGATTAAGTGATTTTCCCCATGACATGGAGGGAAATATTTTCCCCATAACAGAGTTGGGAAAGACACCTGAATATCATAGAATCACAGAATGGCCTGGGTTGCAAAGGACCACAATGCTCATCCAGTTTCAACCCCCTGCTATGTGCAGGGTCGCCAACCACCAGACCAGGCTGCCCAGAGCCACATCCAGCCTGGAATATCTGTTATAGACATTGCTCACAAACTTCCCCTGGCTCTGTTTCTTTGAACTAAAGTAAAACAAGCGAGCTTTCTGCACCTTATTTCTCGTCACTGTTTTTCATTGCTGAATCAGTTGAGTGAGAACCTCCTTTGTAATGCATAGAGTCACTCTGTGATGGGATGGGAAGAAGTCTCTCAAACAAAACTCCAGCTCTGTGCAGTTGGGATTTCCAGCCATTTTGCTACAAGTGCTGTTTGTTAAGGTTCTGAGATCTCTGATCAGGTGTGCTGTGAGCTTAGAACCTTGTTTGCATATTAATTTCATAACAGTAGAAAATCTTTTTGTCCATGTGTCCCTCATTAAATCAGCACAGTTTTGTTGCTAACCTCTGTGTGTAGCACGTGTGGGAATAGCTTAGATTTGTCTTGTCTCTGCTCAGATTACTGCTTGCTTTCTTCTGCTTTGTAAACAACTGCCTTTGATCTCCCTTTGATTTTCAGCTTTGGAGCAGAAGTGCATTGCTTAATTATGGATTGTGAATCATCTTATAGATTGCCTCTGTAGTTTATAACAGTGCTTTAAGGGGCCATTTATTCTGACATGCACATATGAGTGCATTTGAGAGTCTGGTTTGAGCAAAAACCCTGCTAAAACTTTCGAGGGAAAAGAGCTAGGTGAGTGTTGAGATAGCTGACATCTGGCTCTGGTCGTGCTTATAGCCACATACTGAAACTACTGGCCTTCATCCAGATCCGTTTGTGATCACCCAGGCTACCTACTTCCTTCACCAGCTGCAGGCTGGAGCAATCTGTCTGTAGGCTAAAGGTGTGGGACTCTATTCCACACTAAGTCACCAAATACAAATATCCAAGGTCACAATGCAGGTAATGAGGATCTAGGGCTTAATTCAGCTGCTTGATGTAGGTGCCTCATGCTGTCTAGGATGCCCTAGGGTATCAAGGATATCTACATGGGAATGGCAGGACACAGGAGACCTGTGCCCTTCAGCAGCAGCAGCAGCTGGGGGCTGGCTGGGCAGCTCAGATGGCAACTATGAGTGGATAATCAAATTGCATCTCCTCACCAGATAGTGGGCTCAGATAACTCTGGGACATCTTGAATGGATGCCTGTGTTTTCACAGTCTAATTGAGCCCCCAATGCCCTAACTGCCAGACTTTACATTTGGAGGAATTGTCAAGAAAGGACAGCAAAGAGATTAAGGTTATTCATTCTCTGGATGTAAGAAAGAAATGAAACCCATAAAAGTTACTAAAAGTACCAGAGAATTGGAGGAGCAAGGCTATTTCCTCTCATTCAGAGGGCTTTTTGATATTCTTTGTTCCTAAGTGAATTCCAGAAAGTAACATTAACAATACAAACTGATGGTAGTCCATCCTGCTGGGGTTCCAAGAAACTCAAATGAGGACACGTGGGAAATGGATCTTTTATGAACTGCTAAAAAGCATTCATTTATGAAGAAAGAACCTCAGCAGCAGCTTTTGTACTTTGTGCTCTGTTGGCTTCTATTGGCTTTGGTAAGCATAGAAAGTAAAGCCTGAACGTCACAGGAGCTGAATGGCAACCCCACCTGTTTCCTCTGAAGAACCAGATAGGTAAGTCTGAATGAGATGAGACTCTTCAGCAGCCTCGGGAGCCCTGTTAAAGACAACTGCTCTGCAGAAGTATTGAAAAAGCCATAAGCTAACTGAATAGGTGAAATATCAGATGACCAGCTGGTGTTCAGGATGTTCTGTTAATTCAGTAAACTCATTCCTGGTGAGCTCAGATCACTCAGCATAGCAGTTTCACTGCTTTATTTCTAGAGGCATCTGTTTGAAACACATTCAAGTGACATCCGCCATTATGACTTCTTTTTTTTTTGTCAGATTGGTTGAGGTTGAGAATGCACAACTCCAGGATCAGCTTCGAGAGGTCCGAGATGAGAACTGCAGGCTGTACAAACTGGTGACAGAGAAAGATTTTGAAATAAGGCAGCTGCAGAAAAAGCTACAGGAGGATCGATTGGTTTTGTCAGGTAAACACAGCAGCTTTGTGTTCACGCTACGCTGGTTCCAGTCTTTGCTTGCTGCTGAAGACAATAAAAGGAGGATAACAACATCATTGTGAGATAAATAAACCTCCTGGCAGCAAAGTGTTTATATGACATCTATTTCACCTGCTCCGTGCTAAAAAGGAGTATTTCAGGCATATTGTGGTTGCCTCCATTTCCACTCCTGGAGTAAACTTATGCTAGGAGGATCCACATTCAGCTCTTTTAACTGAGAAAGAATTGCAAGGCCTAAGCTGACACTTTGGCATTTGCAGTTACCTAAACATCAATGTCTCTCCCACCTGGGAGTCTCACTGGCAGTGGGAATTTCCTTGCAGTGGTTTGACATGATAGCATGTACACATGGATGGAAGCTTACGGATCTGCATCTTACTTGCATCTTACTTCTTACTCTCTCCTTCAGTTTCATGAGCTGCCAAATTTGAGTACTACTGCTCCCCTTCTTAGAAAGAGAGCTACTTGAAGGACAAGAAGCAGTCTGATATTGTCAGACATGTCAGACCAAAGACACAGGACGCTGCTATCAGTAATTATATGTCCCTTTAAAGAATTACAGTGCTCTTTTGGGATACACAGGGATTTGTGTTCCTCACAGATCTACAAACTTGCCACCATCANGGGGGTTGGACTCGATGATCTCTGGAGGTCCCTTCCAACCCCTACGATTCTGTGATTCCTCTTTTCCAAAGCATTTAATTATGTATTTACTTTTAATGTAGGTTTCAGTCCCATGGACATTAAAGAGATTGAAGATCGTACTTGAACTAAAGCACGTTTAAACAGCTTGGTGGAGTGACATCCAGAGTAGCCTTTTCCCTTTTGATTCATGGTGGATTTTAATGCATTACTCTGTATTCTGCTTCCTTTAGTTTCATTACTTTGCATAAGAGACCTGCAATGCAGATCAGAGTAGAGAATATGGTTCTAAAAATAGAACTCTGCTGACCTTTTTATAAATAATTTAAATGCTCATCATACTAACTTTAGCTCCTGTTAATGTGGCTCTTTCAGGATTGTGTGAGAGAGATTGGCTTAATGCCTGATTGCAGGGGTGTGTATTAAGACAGGATCTCTACTCTGTTCCTGCTTAGTTCTAGTTATAGTTCATATATGAAATAATTAAACACTTTGAAAACTGTTAGTAATGCTTCCTAAATCTTGGAGATTAATTTGAAATGCTCTTCTTACAGAGGTAGCACAGTTTGACACCTTTCTGCTGGTGTTAGGGGAACAGGCAGGTTCCTTTTGAGATCCTTGGTAGAATAAGGTGTGCCTGCAAGCTAGTGGTTATAATTAGAGCTGTATTATTGCATAAAAGTCTTAGCAACCATCATAGCTTATTGTTACATTGGCATTGGTGAGGCATCACCTTGAGTGCTGTGTTCAGTTTTGGGCACTTCAGTACAGAAAGGACATGGAGGTGCTGGAGCAGGTCCAGAGAAGGGCAACAAGGCTGGGGAAGGGCTTGGAGAATATGGCCTATGAAGAGAGACTGAAGGAGCTGGGGATGTTCAGTCTGGGGAAAAGGAGGCTGAGGGGAGACCTCATTGCTCTCTTCCAATACCTGAAAGGAGCTCACAGCAGAGCGGGGCTGGGCTCTTCTCACTGGTGACAGGATGAGGGGAAATGGCCTCAAGTTGTGCCAGGGTAAGTTTAGGTTGGATATCAGGAAACGCTTCTTTACAGAAAGGGTTGTGAAGCACTGGAATGGGCTGCCCAGGGAGGTGGTTGAGTCACCATCCCTGGATGTGTTTAAAATCCATATGGATGTGGTGCTCAGGGACATGATTTAGCAGAGGGTTGTTAGAGTTGGGGTAGCACGGTTAGGTTGTGGTTGGACTCAATGATCTTTAAGGTCTTTTCCAACCTGAGTGATTCTATGATTCTACATTGATTTTTTGGTAAGTGTTGTTGCTTTCTTCTTATTTAGAATGTTTAGTCACCTAGAATTTTTTATCACCTGGATCCTCTGCAGATCAAGTTCCTACTAATCAGCATGTGATAGTCTATGGTCTAGGCTCTGAATTCACCTAAAGGAACACGAGCCACTCACTCAGACCTTGGAGAAGGAAGGCACTGGTGAAGGCATCCCTGACCATCGAGGGGGTCACAGGTTTTGCCATCCAGCAGCACTTCAGTTCTGAGTCCCACTTAGGACTTGCATCTGCTTGATTTTGTAGTCAATATCTCATGTTATGCTGCCCTGTTCCTTAACGAGTGTCACCATATCTGGTCAATTCAGTTGCTTTGAGAGCATCAGTGTTTCTTATCAGAATGCCAACAGCTGGCTTGTTTGTTCTGTAACAGGGGTCACCACGTCCTGGTGGCAGTGCTGGTGGGCAGATGTTCTCATCACAGTGCAGAAGAGGAGGAGATAGAAGGGGAGTGATACATGATCAGGCCACTTAGATATTGTGGCCGTTTGGTTCATGGTGTCTGTTATGCTAACTGTATTAGATGTCAGGAGTAGTGGGTACTGCTCACAACACCCAGCTAGATACAGCTAAACAGTCCAATTTGGCACTCTCCATAGGCAGGCTGCAAAATATGGACTCCTAAAAAAAAACAAAATCAAAGACTAATACCCAAGCATTGAAATACTGAAATATCTACCTTGACAAATAAAGCCAGTTCTGTTAGTCAGACCCTCCTAAGCAGCGACAGTCTGTATGATAATAATGATCTGAAAGAGCTTCCATCACATGGGGTACTGGACGTCAGGTATAAAGGCTATAGTGTGTATATAGATACAGTGTTTTCTGTTTACCACTAGAGAGGGTGGCTTTTGCTCCCCTTTCCCCAGCACACGTTTCAACCTAGTCTTGTTGCTGATGTTAATCCCTTCTTTGTAGCTCTTAGCAAATGAAGTTGGTGAAGATGTGAATATCCAAAGTCTCTTGACCAATTCTGGCAGCTGGCGTGGACGAGCCCAGCAAATCCTTGTTCTCCAAAGCAAGGTGAGTTAAGGCCCTGCATAGTGCCTGCAAGCTGGGTGCTGGGATGCTCTCTGTAGGAAAGATGTCTGAGGTAAGCTGTTAGTCTTTTAAGTCATTCTTAACATCTATACCTGCTTATGTGTCCCAGTACAGAGTATTTACTGCACATAAATAATCAGTCTTTTCTGTGCTGAGGAAAGCAGTTGTTTGTATAAAAAGCTTCGTGGTAACTTTTGGAATGTTATTTTAGTGCACGTGTGTGCATGTGTATGGTGGTGATGTGTTCAGTTTTAAATGTGCATTGATGTGTGCTATCTTTCAGAATTCCTAGAGAGTACATTACTAAACATGCAAACCCTACTGTTTATCTGGGTAGCATCTGTGTTGGAGGAGAGAACTGGGTGACCTTGGAGAGCTGTGGCAGCTTAGGTAAAATCCCAGGGTGCTGTGAAGGTGCCTCTCCCCACTGAGTACAGGAGGAGCCTCGTCCATCTCTGTGCTCTGACTTACACGCCTTTGTTCAGCGCTTGAAGTCACGTGGGAAGAATTGAGGCCAGATAAGATGTTCAAGTTGTTCCCCCAGGAAAAGTAAAGTCTTTAACTCTAAAGAGCACAGTGTAGCTGAAATGTCAGATCAGGACAGGGAGACATAAAACTTCTCTCATATAATTTGAAACACAATCTTCCTATTTTTCTGATACTGAATTCTATGCCAATGAGCTGTGATTTTTACACTCTGATTGACTGAAATTGTTAATCTCTGTATTCCCACAGGCAAATTACATTTTCCTTTCATCAGACCCCCTGGCTGAGATTCATCTGAAGTCTGTACATATTGTACTGTACTCTACTGCAGAAATTTGTCTGAGCAGACTCCACAGGCCCCTTTTTTGTCAGTAATTACAGTCAATAGATCAACAGGGTGCATCTTATCTCAGAAGGCACCTCCAAAAAAGAGCAGAGTAGATGTACCGTAGCAGTGCCCACTTCCTTCTCCTGACTACAGAATAAACCTGTAGTGAATAGCTGAGATGCAGCAGTTGAGTTCAGCTGCCCACACAGATGTCTAATGCCAGCTGGGATGCCACAGGGTATCCCTTTGGTCATTGCTCCAGAGGAGTATGGATGTCCTATAGATCCTATGTGTCTCCAGCATCCCAGAACACCTCAAACAAGGTGTGTCATATCTCCTCCCTGCACAGATGCCCTAGGCAGCCACGTGTTTGTTAGCAGCTAACAAATGTGTCGTTTTCAAACACTCGCTTCTCTGTTAGCCATGACAATGTCAAGAAGTAAATGGTAAGATGCTGCAGGCTGAGCTCCCCTTGTTTATGTGCTTTTTGATGCTTGGCCTCTGTATTGTCCCTTAGGTTAGAGAGCTGGAGAATCAGTTGGGTCAAAACAAGAGCAGAACATCACTGAGTGAGATGGATGAGGAACTGCTGGCTCTTACTGAGCTGAGGAAGCTGTCAGCCCCAGAGAAGAACCTGCTGAAAATCCGCAGTCTGGAAAAAGAAAGGAAAGAAGCCTTGGAGGTAAAATCCTGTGAGCTGACCTGAGTCTTACTGGGATATTTAGTGTAATAACATACCCTGAAGGTAAGGCAGATGTTGCATATCCTACCTGGAGACCATTTTGGGAGCCCACCTGATCTGCCTGAGGAACTTCTGTCACACTTCACAGACTGTGCAAAAGACTTCCATGCTTGTTTTCTGCACTGAACTCTTGTGTGGCCAGGCAAACCTTTCAGTACACGATTAGGTCTTCCCTCTGCTTCATGATTCACATGTCAGATGCATCTACTTGGCCTGAAACGTGGCCACCTGACAACTAGGCCTGGTATGTGACATTAGGCAGTGGGAGAGAGGAACAGGGATGCGGTGCAGCTGACACAGGCTTTGCACTGAAGTCACATGCAGGAAGAATCCCTGCTGCATCTGCGTCAAACCTTTATAGGATCCCTCTCTCCTTATGACCAGGGGTGCATTCCTTATGCAGCATTAAATACAAGCATGCCCCTCACACCTCATGTATCTTTATGGTGATGGGCTCCTACATTTGAATAGAAGAAAGCTGAGAATCACACCAGATTCATTTCAAGAGGCATTTTGAAAATGACTCTTACCCTCCATCTATTGCATTTAGTTGTACAGACATAAAGGGGCATCCAGTGTTTATGGATTGAGAGGGGCTACAGCTAATAGCATATGTAGTAAACCCTAAAATGGAAAGGATGCAAAGTTCTGTGTCCACAAGAAACACAGGGAGTGCAGTGTGGGGTGTCAGCTGTATTTACACAGGCTAGCAAAGTACATTTCCCTAAGCTCTTTTCCTCCAGTCACTTCTGTAAAAGCCACCTGACACCATTCCAGAGCTTAATTAGTTGCCACCACAATTTAACTGTGCAGTAGAATGAGCAGTGGGGTAATACACACCTTTCACTCTCAGCTGTGAGAATGAAAGAGATTTACAGCCACGGGCATGCAGCACGGGGAGGGTTTCCCTTGATAACTGTGATCTGCATGGCTTCACTCTGCCTTTGTGTTTCAGGCTCCACTCCCCCAGATTCCTTGTACTTGTCCATTACTACAAGACTATTAGAGTGCTCTCTGACCAGTTCCAACCAGGTGAAGGCATGGCTCAGGAGACAGCACATGCCATGCACTGCTCCTAGTAGGCACTGTGACATCACCAGCCTGTATCTGGAAGTCAGAAAGTTTCCCCATGGAGGATAATGAGGCAAATGAAAGGGCAGGAGCATACAGAATTACACTGTAACACAAAATTATCATGTGCTTCCTGACATATGAATCAACCTTGTCTGCTTGTATTTCTGATCAGACAGATCTTTTTTTAATGGTGGCAAACAGACAGCAGTACTATCTATAATTTCTGCTTGTTTAGGAGGGATATGAGATGTCAGTGCCTTTTTTCTTCCAGTTCTTCCAGGCAACGTGCAACTCCTTTAGCTCACCAAAGTATGCAGGGCTTGGTGATGGGCTATAACTGTCATTTCCTCTGATGTGTTTGCATCACTGCAGAAACTCACTGTGGAACACGAAGCTCTCCAAAAAAATCACGAGGAAGTGAAAAAAAACCTCGATGCAACAAAAGCCAGGAACAAAGTGCTGTGCAGCGAGGTGAAAACCTTGAAGGGACAGATCACAACCCTGCTGGAGAAAGGAAAACACGATGATGAGCTCATAGATGCCTTACTGGTATTGCCCTTTCATCAGCCCTCTTTCTAGAAATGATGAAGTGTGGCGTCATTTAAAGACACAGTGACACAACCGTAGGGTATGGGGGGACTGATGGATCGCACTGTGATGGCCAGAGGTTTCACAGTTAGCTGAAGCCCTCTACATTTTGGATCAGGTTAAGTGAAGGCTGCAGAACAGCACCAGGGGTGACAGATGGAATCGGATGGCTGTGAACTTTGCATAGAAACATTTTGCAGAATGATGGAAGTAGGGCAGTGGAGTAGTTCAGGGAAGGGCTTCGTGCCTGGCTCAGAAAGCTGGACTGTATTTTCTATTTTCTAATTGTAACATTTTTTTTTCTCTGAGAATGCCTGCAGTCTTGCACTTTAATTTGTTGTGTTACACAGCCCAAAACACACAAGGCCTGAAACATGAGTAAAAGACTGTAGGAACATAGAATCATAGAATCAATCAGGTTGGAAAAGACCTTAAAGATCATCGAGTCCAACCACAGCCTAACCATCCTACCCCAACTCTAACAGCCCTCTGCTAAATCATGTCCCTGAGCACCACATCCAAGCAGATTTTAAACACATCCAGGGATGGTGACTCAACCACCTCCCTGGGCAGCCCATTCCAGTGCTTAACAGCCCTTTCAGTAAAGAAGTGTTTCCTGATATCCAACCTAAACTTACCCTGGTGCACCTTGAGGCCACCTGGTTGCAGTAGCTGAAGCTAAGAGGATGTGGTGCCTTCAAACTTAAGAGTGCTAAACTGGGACTCGAGATGGAGTTGTGCTGAAATATATGCCCACTGTCATGCTCTTGCAGAGCTGTTTCTCTCAGTTGCTTGGATCTTTCTAATTTGAACCATCCTGTTGCTAAAGCCTTGATATGACCAGTGAGGAAAGACTGTCCTTACCCAACAGAACACGTCTGGACATTGCAAATAGATGTGCTGTGCAATTCTTTTAATGGTTATCTGCTGAGAGAAGACAAGGTGACCTCACACTTAAAACATAATGGACCAAATTCTTGGAGTAGCAGTAGTGACATCAATCTGCTTACACCAGAGAATGAGTTTGGCAGGGCAGTGGCTTGCCCTGGCACTCATAAATGGGTATTTTTCTTGGAGGATCTAAACCATGCACAAGTCTTACTAATCACTGTGTACAAAAATGTACATCTCACTCATTATTTCAATTTTATCAGAGCCAGCAGAAACAAATGCAGGAAATCTTAAAGCACCTGAGCCAGCAGGACGAGAAGAACAAAGAATCCCAGCAGTTGCTAGGACAGCACTTGAACAATGAGGCTCAGAAGCAAAACTGCCTTATAGAGCAGCTCAGGCAGATGGTGGCTGAACGAGAAGCCAAGGTTAAAGAGCTGGAAGAGGAGATTGGGCAACTCTCACTTCAGGTAGTCAGAAGAAATGAACTAGAAAAGCACACCATTTCAGATCTGCTTTTCCACCTCCTTCTCTGATGTTAATGGTACCTGCACTACTGACAGTCACTTCTGTTGGAATGATGATGCAGGAATTCTCTCATGTAACTCTAATTTTCTTTCTTGTTTGTACACAACTTGTTTAAACAGCAGAAAACATAGGGATATTAATGCCATCAGCATGTGGCTCCACATCAAGGATGTGGTACACCTGACAGCAGGGATGGGGCCACAGTAGGGATTTCTCAGTATTGCCCAGCCTTGGCTGCTGAAGGATGCTGGCAGGCAAATGTAGGTGAGGCCAACACCAGCAGTTTGCCATCGTGCACAGTTACAACCCCTCATGGAGTGATGGGACCCCATAGAAAGTTACTTTCACTGTAAGCCACTTGAAAAACTTCCTCCGATCACCAAGGTAGTGATGAGAGTCTGATGAGTCTCAGCCGTATGCAAATTTCATTGTACAGATTAAAGAATAGAAAGGTTGGCTGCTCATGGACTAGTATGTTAAAATGTCTTCAACAGGGTGGTACTATTGCTAGAACACAGGCAGAGGAATTGAGAGGCAGTCCACTAACATATCAAAGGCTTCTTCTGTGGTGTTGGTTTCATTAAGAGTGTCTAGATATCCAGTTCCCATACATATAAAACCCTTGTAGGGTTATGGTGAGGTTATGAATCTGTCAGATACCTTGGAAATGGGGGCTAGAGTGTTGAATCCAAGATGAATCTTGTGACAGGGACACAAACCAACCATCCTGGCAGTGGTGGTGTTGCACTGCAGGTTCTCCAGTAACACTGTGTGTACCCTCTGATTTTACATGAAACTGCACTTCTTACTGACATTTGCTTTGTTTCTGTTCTGCAATGATTAGAAACTAAAGAAAAGTCCTGTAAATGAAAAGTTCTGGCATGCTTCTAGCAATAATCATAATCTGCTGATCAGACATTGATGCAGCTCTTTTCCTTTGAACTGTGTAATTGGTTTTGTAACCCGCTCCAACATTAACAGAAGAAACCTGCCCATCAAGGGGACAATTCAGGAGCTGTTGTTACACCACCCTCTGCGCACTCAGAAGATCTACGTCTTTCTGGGCTTAAGCCCCTGACTTCAGCCAGTGATCAGGTTGGAAGGATTGCATCTGCTCGGTAAGAAGACCCTCATGCCAGTCTTTAAAATTGCTGTGAGTGATTCAGAAGCATGGTTTTCCCAGACAGCTTTATCAGGCCACGAGTGCTGAGTGCCAGTGGTTGTGGCAGGCTGTTTACGGTATATGGGGCTCTGTAATCACATTGTCTCTTGGACATTTGTCCTGGAACAGAAAAGGATACACAGACTTGCAGACATTACTACATTTGGCATGGTGGTAGTGCAGCTAATTCTCTTTCTCCAGCTCGGATAATGTTTATGTGGTTAGCTTAAGTGCCTGTGATTCTTCTCTCTTAGGAGAAACAGGGCTTCTAACGAGCAGCATTCTGAAAATAGGGTGGCAAATTAATACACAGCTCCATTTTAGGTAAACAGTAAATCACCAGTGCATTGCTTAAATCAATAAAGATGCTTTGAGTAGGGTTTCCTTGCAGAAATGTTGAAAACACACCACGTTGTTTACTCTTAACAAGCATCCTTTTAAAAGCCTTACTGAAGCCCATGTAAATTATGCTCATCTTAATACGACTGTGAGTCTCATTTTTGTTCACACTGATGAGGCTGTGGCTCAGCCTGGCTCTGTGAAAGTACCACAACACCAGAGCAAGCTGTATTCTTTCCTGTTGTAATGCTGGGTTTGTTGCTAAAGAGGAGCTGAGATGGGTATGAGAGGAGTTGAGATGGGTATGAACTTTTTACCAAGTTAAAGTTAATTTCTCTTACGAAACCTTAACTAGGCTGCCACATTACTTGAGGCACCAGGACTGGCTTGAAAATTGCCAGATGTCTCCCTGTGTGTAAGTAGAACATTACCACAGCATTGAAAAAAGGCTCTTCGGAGTGTTCTGAAATGAGAATTAGAACACTATCCTTTAATTGTAAGCTTCTCTTGCAGAGTGGTAGCATCTCCAGGGTTCTGCACTCCCAGTTGGCTTCATTCTCTGCATTGTAACCTCACAGATGTAGTGCTCTCATGGGGCAAATCTGTGTTCTATCCACTTTCTTCTGCCAGTCACTTTAAATGTCTGCTGGTAGTAAGCAGGAGGGTGAGCATGAAAGCTGGGCTGGGTACAGGCTTTGTAGGAGCCCCTAAGTGCAATGCATAGACATGCATGTAGCTCACACAGTGCTGGCCAGACAATGGCTGATTTCAGGTGGGCAGCAAAGGAGTCTGAATCTGCAAGAGCTGTTAATAATGCGGTCAGCAGGGCTCACTCATTCCATTAACTTTAATATGCTGATGAAACATCTATTCCATTTTACTTTAGTGAATCATCTTTTCCTATCAAGAAAGATGAAATGAAAAATGCTATAAATAGGGTCTAAAGCCCCTTGGAGACGTTACAGTAAAAATCTGCAGTTTTAGACTGGGCCACGTCTGTCATTACCAACCTTCACTTGGTTTTAGGGTGGGTTAACCAGTCACAGCCTAGGCGGCTGTTCTGCTATATTAAGGCTTTATCCTCTGTTAACTGCAGCTTAAAGACCAGGAAAAGTGGGCTACATCTACAGGGAATTGCCTTTAGGTGGCTGAACTCAAGCATTAAAATTCTGCACCTTGTTGTGGAACAGGGCTTAGGTTGGTTCTGATGGTTCTGCTCACCAGTGGCTACTCTTGACATCCACGTGCTATGACTTTGTGGTACAAAATGCTGTCATGGGGTGCCAGCAAAGTACCCCCAGAAGCACAGAGATGAAAAACTGAGCTTCATTTTTTGTACATTGAACACTCAAGGTGTTTTTTGCAATGTGTTGCGGGGTTAGACAGCAAGCTGAACTGTGGTGTATGCAAAGCCTGTGTGATACCCCCCTAGGAGGCTCTAGGAGGGTCTCCCCTGCAAGGCAGCAATAAACACAGACATTGGAAACTGAGAGGAGTTCTTGGAGGACTGCCCTCTGTAGAGGTCAGTGTTTAACAAAGCTTTCTTCCTTTTAGCACGGTGTCCAAGATGGGCCATATGCTTATAGAATCAGCAGCTACCAAACCTTCCCTTCTCAGCAGCAACATCACACCTGGAAGGTATGTGTATCAACTTATCTGAAACAAGAGGGAGAACCTGTTTTACTCCACAAGCTGCTGGCAGCCTTTAGCTGCCTTGTTTTAGTAATGGCAGCTTCTTTTACCAGCTGTCTGATACTGTTAGAGGGTTTTGATGAAGGCTGTAGTGTCTTCTTGCTGTCTTGCTTTTTTAATCAGTTGCTAGTTTTATGCCCCATTTTTTCCATTTTTCATCCCCAACCACCAAGGTTTCTCCTGCTTTTGGCTTTAGAGATATTCCTGAATACTCCTGTGTGGAGAGGTAAGAGGAGAAATGAGGTACATAACAAAGATACATGGAAAAAGTGCCCCTTCATTTCATTGCATATTAGGAACAAGAAAGGCCATCTACTAATGCTGCCTCAAGCCTTTCAGTTAGAGAAATCGATAGCATGCCATTTAATAGCTGAGTGTAGCACTTTGGAGAGTCCTCATCTAGGCTTCTCTTACTTTGGCAGCAGCAGTGGGAGGAGAATCTGTGAACTGATGGCAGGGGAAGTTTGTTTTCAAGGGAGATGGGGAGGGAGAGCACCAAAGAGTGGCTTTGTTTCCACGTATTCCATATATTGCAGTATGGGGATTGATGCTGGGGGGAGGTAGTGAGCCTGGCAGTGCATTCTGACTGGGTCTTCAGACAAGTCTATTTTGATATGTTTTTTCAAATGCTGTCATTTCTTTCATTCACGAAATGGGAAACAGACACTTTTATGCTTCTGCTGCTTTTAGGCTTGCTGGCGTCGACAGCCTGGATTTCAAAGTGCTGCAGACACAGATCACAGAGCAAAAGGCCCTGTGCCAGGCTGCAGAAGTGGAGAGAGACAGGCTCCTGGAGCTGGTCACTGTGCTGCAGAAAAGGTAGAGGCTGATTCTGCCTGTGTCCTGTATGGGATGCTGTGCTTAAGGAGTGGCTGAGTCACGAGAGAGTCTGTGCCATGCTGTCCACTCTGCTGTGATCTGCCACTGTGATACGTTCCTTAAATAGTGGCTTTTCGAATTCTTCTGCTCGATTTCACTGCTTAGTTGATTCATTTTTTTTTTAATTCTCTTACAGTGCAGAAAAAATGGAGTCATCTACAAGCCTGCTCCACTTAGATAAAAGTGGAGTTGGTGTATTTATGTGTGTATGGCGTTATGAGGCAGCAGTATTATTCATCAGTACGAAATACTGTAACCATAGCCCGACTTCTGATTAAGAAGCACTTCACATTCTTTTAAGTTTCACCTTTTAAGTGAATTTCTGCTGGTTTAACTGAAGCATAGAGATGATATTTTTGTTCTCATAATTCAATTCAATTTGAGACAAGGTTAAAATCAAGCCATGCTTTCGGAGGGCAAGCAAAGCAGTCTTTTCTCTTTGGAAACCATTCAGCCACTGACTTTTTCCCAGTCAGAGAGTGCGTAGCATCTCATTCCTAAATCTCTATTCCAGCTTGTAAGAAGATAACTAGTTTTCATTTCTCACTTATCTAATTTTTGTTCTGTACAATTAATCACAGTCAAAAAAAAACACCTTTACCACAGTTATAAAAAATATATCATCTCCTGTGCTTTTAAGGAATAAGTCCTAGAAACAGTGGGATCATTTTGTTCATGTCTGTATGCCCAGTGACTTTAATAGAGCTGTGCAATTAGATAAGGGTGGAGGTGTGAGTGATTGCTGAACTGGGGCCATTGTGAGTACAGGATAATGAAGAACGCAGAGGCAATGAAATGCACAGTAAAAGGTACCATAGAATGATGATTCAGCAGCTCCACACTCATCACACATTTATCAAGAGCTCCTGCAGGTAAAGTAAATTTTGTGAGATTGTGTGCAATAATTCTTGGAAGACCTCAGGATAATATAACATCCAGTTATATTTCAACATGAGTGTATGAGATAGGCTGGATAGCTGGGCTGAAGCCAATGGGATGAGGTTCAACAAGACCAAATGGCGGGTCCTGCATTTGGCCACAACAACCCCAGGCAACGCTACAGGCTTGGGGCAGAGTGGCTGGATGGCTGTGTAGAGGAAATGGACCTGGGGGTGTTGGTTGATGCTAGGCTGAACGTGAGCCAGCAGTGTGCCCAGGTGGCCAAGAAGGCCAATGGCATCCTGGCTTGTATCAGAAATAGTGTGACCAGCAGGAGCAGGGAAGTAATTGTCCCCCTGTGCTCAGCACTGGTGAGGCCGCACCTTGAGTACTGTGCCCAGTTTTGGGCCCCTCGCTGTAAGAAAGACATGGAGGCCCTGGAGCGTGTTCAGAGAAGGGCAGCAAAGCTGGTGGGGGGTCTGGAGCACAGGCCTTATGAGGAGCGGCTGAGGGAGCTGGGATTGTTCAGTCTGGAGAAAAGGAGGCTCAGGGGAGACCTCATTGCTCTCTATAACTACCTGAAGGGAGGTTGTAGTGAGCTGGGGGTCGGCCTCTTCTCTCGTGTGACAGTGATAGGACTAGAGGGAATGGCTTCAAGCTGCGCCAGGGAAGGTTCAGGCTGGACGTTAGGAAATACTACTGCTCTGAAAGGGTGGTCAGGCACTGGAATGGGCTGCCCAGAGAGGTGGTGGAGTCACCGACCCTGGAGGTGTTCAAGGAACGTTTGGATGTTGTGTTGAGGGACGTGGTTTAGCGAGAACCATTGGTGATGGGTGAATGGTTGGACTGGATGATCCTGTGGGTCTTTTCCAACCTTAGTGATCCTATGATTCTATGTAACAAAGGGAGGCATTCCTGCTCTCCCCTTCCTCTGCTGGAGTCAACAAAGCTCAAGGAACGCATACAACGCTTAAGCCAAGAGGAGAGCACTGGGAATGGTTACACAAGTAGGATTTTCCTACAGCAGGCTTTAGAATTTAAGGCTGTATTTCACAGCTGTTCGCTGCAGAGCAGAATATACTGTCAGAACACGCTGCGCTGATAGCAGGCTGTAGGATTGGGCCCTGCTTTGGGAAGGGGAAAAGCTAGAGCAAGACTTCAGCTTGCTGCTCATATTGGTGGAAACCTTCCTAAAACCCAGCTGGTCTTGTCATTTTTCTGCACTGTTTGTTGTATGTATGTGGATGCTATGGGAACACCTGGTCAAACAGTAGTTTCATCAGTTCAGAGCCACCAAGGAGAAATACAGCTTCACACAGCTTGTCACCAGCATGGTAATTCACTGCCACAGCAGGTCAGAGACTTGCCTGTAGCTAGATTTTTAAATGCAGTGATATAATTTTATTATAGTTGTAATATTTTTTTAGTTATGTCAGTTAGGAGGGAAATAAGGCTAAGCAAGTCTTTTGATTCAAGGAGTAATCTGCTATCACCCATGGGGTCAAGGGAGTGGTTTTATTCCACACCATCCAATACATTGAGTCCATTCAGGATTCTCTCTAGCTTTAAATTCCTCTTCGTCATTTGATGTCAGACTGTGAGCACCACTGACTGCATCTGTGGCTGCACATTTAGTTCTCTAAGATGTTATGGGAGGTAAGCAGAGATAGTTTGCTCTTCCTTACTGTATTGCAGAGTGAGCCATTGCCTTCTCTTCCACTTCCTTCCTTCCACAGTGGTGTCTAATGGCCAAGATTATTAAAAGCAACATCCAGCTTCTTTTTGCACTTGCAGATAGCTGACGCAGAGCAGCTAAATGCTAGGCAGTGTTTTTATAATCTGTTTTCCTTCCAAGTTTCCTTCTCAGTGTTTAAAAAATGCAGTTTTTTATTCCTGTAATAAAAGCTCTCTGCAGCTTGCCTGCTCATCTGAGCAGGAAATTCACACAAGCGGCCGGTGTTGAGGGATCTAGGCAGCCTCTATTAATGAACCTATTATTTATAATTATACTCATTAGTTAATTCTGTTTTTCAAATTGAAAGGATGTCATCTGGAAGAACTGCATTGGGATTTCTGCCTTTGGATGCATGGAAGACTCTCCCGTTCCCTCTGTTGGGATCTATGCAGCATGAAGTAGGACTCAGTGCTAAGACTGGCTGATTCTTTATAGTCACAGCATAACTAAGCTTTGAACCACCTTTTTTTTTGCACATCAGGATAGAAGAAGGCAGTGATAAAGTCTTGGAAGCTGAGAGGAGACTTCAGGAAGAGCGGCGGCGATGTGTCATTCTGGAGCAGCAGCTTGAAAAACTGCAAATGGATCCAGGGAGGATCACAAGAACACAGAAACCTCCTCTGAGGAGCAAAACAGGTGAGGTGGAGCTCTTACCTACAGCTTTGTCCTCCATCTCACCTCAGTGGTTAATAGACAGCAGCAACATTTGGACTCTCTTCTCTCAAACCTACCCAAGTGCTTGACCTTACACCCAGGGGTTTGGACCAACTCAGAGCAGTGGACCGGTACCAAAGATGAAATCCTCACCACTCTTTGTTCAAGAGGACTCTGCCATAGATTTAAGTGGGACCAGGACTTTTGCAATATCTTGTTTTCATAGGGTTGGTGGTCTATAGAAAGAGCTGTGTCCCTGCCATGGCCACTGCTCTGTTCCCTTTGCACTTCTGCCTGGGAGATTCATCTGAAGGTTAAGAGCAGAACTAAAGGACGCATCCCAATTTAAGGCCTGTCAGCATCTATGAGAAACTATTGCTGGTGATGTAGTAATTAGATCCGGTGTAATTTATTATCCCATGAACGTGTTAATCTTCAGCTATAAATATGAAAGCCTTACTAGCATAGTTAAAGGAGGAGAATTCATGGTGGATGTTAAATTTTTATTTCCCTGATCAGATTCTTTTATTGCTGAAGGACTCTGATTCTGTAAAGTCTCTAAACCAATAAAATGACACATTCCAAAGGAAACTTTTCCAGAAATTTCCATTTTTATATGTATTTTCATAAAGTGAAAAGGGTTTAAATGCCCACAGGCCATCAGTAGGAATTTCAATTTGACAAATACTGGGATGGCATCAGACTGAGTTGCAGTTACTATAGAGATCACAAGTCTCACTGCAGTGTTGGTACAAGCTCTTGACCTGCCCCACGCTGGAACATGTGATCCAGTTGGCCATAGAGCTCAGTTTGGCCAGTAGATACATAGTGTGGTTTTCTACAGTGACTGCATCCAGCACTACTGTGTATGCTAATCCCACCTGATCAGCTTCTTACAGCTGATCTGCACTGAGCACCATGACCTGTATGAACAGTGACCTCCCTTTTCACCTGATGTCTTGTTTCTCCTTTGATGTGGGTTAGGCAAGGTAAGAAATGCCACCATGACTGTGTTATATTTCTTTGCATCTCCCATTATAGTGCTCTTATTTGGCAATAGAATCTCTCTGGAGCAGCACAGTAATGCAAGAAGTCACATGGTGTTCACTGTGCTCTCAATTCATCCAGGGGAGCCAGGCCCCTGATGTAAGGTGTACACAGTGCTCAGGACCTCAAGTGAAGCACTGCCATTCACTCATCCAGCATAGAGAGAGAACTGAATTCACAGGAGTAGGATTCAGAAGAACCTTTGTCCCAGATGAGTACTTCCTGCTTCCCTCTGTAAGATATGGATCAGTTCCTTGGAGCAGAGCTGTTGTGCTCTTAACAAGGGCCCAGCCAACACTGGCTTATTTTCATGTCTTTTTCTGCTACCACTGACTTTCAGAGCTGTTTTAACTGTATTAACTGACACTGTATTAAGTGATGCAGAAAAGCTTAGTTCCCAATAGAGAGGCTCCCTCTAGAAAACAGAAAGGTGCAGTTCAGTGACCAGCACCATGCAGACAGAAGAGGGCTTGGAAGCCAATTGCTGCAGCCTTTGGGCTGTGGGAAACAGGACATTCATTTTGATAGAAGAGTGTTGCAGGGTCTCACAGAAGTAGTATCACAGGGTACCACTTGTGATTCCCAGCAGGGGTTGGATGTAAGAGGTGTTGGAGCCCTCGGATGGTCTCTTCTGAGGAAGAAATCAGAATGTGTGTAGAGATAGGCAGTAGGCAGGTGGTTTTGGAACAGGTTGCCCAAGGAGGCTGTGGATGCCCCATCCCTGCAGGCATACAAGGCCAGGCTGGATGTGGCTCTGGGCAGCCTGGTCTACTGGTTGGCAACCCTGCACATAGCAGGGGGTTGGAACTGGATGAGCACTGTGGTCCTTTGCAACCCAGTCCATTTTATGGTTCTATGATTTTGGGAATAAGCCATCAATGCCAGGCTTTCTCTTCTGACCCTTTGCCTTAAATAGTATGGGGGCATCTTGGTGCTGTCTTCTAGAGGAGAAACTGACTGATATTTACAGCTTAAACGTTTATACAACCTGGTTGTGTAAAACAGTCTGGTATCCTGCATGTGCCAAACTTGGATTTCCCTTGCAACCTCAAGTTGATATAGTGATAAACCCTTCAGGTTCAGAGCCATTTTGGCCAAGTACTGTTGTATAGTTTGGTAACTCACCTCTGAGAGGCTGGCATTTCAGAGCTGAAGGAGGCAGGCTGTTCTTACCAGCTTGACAGGTCTCTTGTCTGCTTAAGGACTAAAAGCAAAGGTAGAAAAAGATTGGCAGTAAGATTGGTAAGAAGAAATCTTCTGTAAGTCCACGAGATGAGGAGGTAACAGTCTTACACCACAGCTGTTTGAAGAGAGCTCTGCCCTTTGTGATGTGCCAAAATTCTCTGGAGTTTATACAAGAAACAAGTCTACAAGGCTGTAATATAGCTCTTCAGCAAAGCACGTAGGTTATATAAATTCTTTCATGCCAGATAATTGAGGAAATAAGGAATGAAAACTTGAGCATAAAATAGAGACTAGAGAACCCACTAATTAACATAATATTTTCCTTTTGAAAATGCAAAATTGGAGTGAGCTGATCTAATTACTAATCTCACGTTCCTAGTCTCCTCAATTCAGGGGATGCTGAGGTAGAAACAACTCAGTTGTGTTTTAAAATTAATGATGGTTTGAGGTTTTTTTCTGTCTTATCCAAATTTCTAATTAGCAAAGAGTAATCCCAGAGGAGAACAGGTAGGTAAAAGCAGCTTTTCCTCAGTCCTGTGAAGCACAACGTCAAGTTCTAAACCATTGTATGGTTGTAAAGCATAACCTTTCTCCTCATGTTTTCGTGTTCCCTAACCACATTCTTTTAGATGTTCCATATGAGAAGGATTCAATGTGTTAATAGTAAAGGTACTTACTTGAAGGTATTTGCATTACAAGGGATTTTAATGTGGGGAAGTGATACAACAATATACTGAAATCACAACCCAAGCACAGTGTAGCAATTGCAAGATGCAGTTGAATCAAACGTGGTTCACATCACTGGTCTAAGCATCATGAAGCTGGGTGTCCTCAGCTACCAAGAAGAATGCACGGCTTTGAAGGCTCCTCCAGCCTGCTCTTCTCTTCAAGGGTCAGTTTGTGCGTTTGACTGTTATATTGTTTTGGACTCAGCCACATGTGCACTTCCCCCTTATTGCTCTGGCTGCCTCAGAAAGGCAGTACACTCTATGGATTATTTTAGGGAAGGCCATTTACCTTTACTCAGCTGACACAGCTGTTTATCTACAATGAAGGCCACCCTCTGGTGTTGAGAGAAGTTCATTCCCTTTGGTGTTGAGATTAGTCCAGCTTCTCTGCCAATTTGCCAATGGTTGCTTCCTACATTATTTTCTGAGCTCAGTGAGCACGCTGTCCTTGCCTGTCTTCCCCGAGCCTCCTGCTGGAGGGATTCCTTGCTCACCCCAGATTTGATTCTCCACTCCCAATGGCGAAATGGAGGTGTATTTTCATATAACCCTTCCTATATAATCCTGAAATAAGGTTTTGGGTCCATTTAAAATCACAGGAGCAGCACTCCATGTTCTGAGAGGACTTCATTTTGGAAAGCATTCTCGATTTACAATCTTAATTTGAAATACATGTTTAATTACTTTGCTGAGTTTAATCTAGATTATGCTGAGGATCAAAAATTACTTTCAGAAAGCTGTCTTTGTGAGTGCCACACAAATGTCATCACTGGCATTCAGTAAGCAGCAGCTGTCATTAGCTTAAATGAAATACAATGACAAGACAGACATTAAAACCATACTTTTAGTCTGCTTCTATACTATCACCTATTGTTTTGGGCTCTTGAATGTTTTGGATTATTTTCCTTGCCTAGATAGGTAAACACACATATTACTTACCACACACTTAGCCCCAAAATGCATATTCATCATGATTTAATTTTGCTGGAGGGAGATTAAAATAGAACTCTGTCCTATATACTTACGCTGTCTTCTTGGATATACACAGAACTGTGTTTATTCACTGCTTCCTGAGATTTGGTTGAAGTCTCTCAAGGTGAAAAAGATTGCTTGTGTTGCTTGTTTTCCTAACACTCCATTTTGTGATGAAATTTCCAGGCCAGTCTGCTGGTCAGTCAAGGCTGTCCTTGAATGTGAGTGATAGGAAGGATCTCCCCACAGCCCAGCTGTCCAAGCTGCCTCTAGAATCGCAGATAGAGGAGCTCAGCACAAGGTATGGTTTCCCTTCCTCTATGCTGCATTACTGCCACTTTCTGTTTCAGCAATAGCTCACATTCATTGCTGTCCTCCTAGCAGTGGTATCACCTGGACCAGCTCCTCAGAAGGAAAACCAGCAAGCTGTACTAATCACAGATCCTCTGGAATGAGCTTTCCTGTATCATTCTTACACCAGCTGCCTAAAAATGACACAGATACCCCAGAAATGTGCTTCTTGTTGCTTCACTTCAAGAAAGCCACCTTTATTTTTTTCTTTCCATAACTATTGATTGCAAGCTTATTGGTGAAAAAAAAAGCCATAATCTTTAACTAAAGGTCTGAAAAGTATCTCTGTCTTCTAATATCTTTTTCTGCTCTTTCTCATGCCTGTTACAAAATGACCAGACAGCCTGTGTTTCAGTGTTTTCTTCCCTGGAGCTGAAGCACTGTTCTAATTTGTTTTGTAGCTCACATGAAAGTTTCCTTTTGTTTCCTCGTAGGCTTGTGATCCAGCTGGATGAGAATGAAGCTCTGAAGGCTGCTCTGGAGACTACTGTGAGAAAGAAAGAGGAAGACTTTAAGCTGTACCAAGACACAATGGACCAAGTGAAGGATATCTTTCTACAGGCCATTCGGCAGCAGAAACAAGAGAAGAGTTAAGCAAGATATTCAGAGCCCTCTGAACTGTAAAGAAAAGAGAGAGGCAGGCGTTGTGCCCGTGGATTGAAATGCACTGGAAGTGTGGTTTTGCGTGTCGTGTCTTCAGCTTTTGCAAGAGAGGAGGAGAGAGGGAGACGGAATACAAAAAGACTGAAGATTTTGCATGTTGGCAAATTTGGGCTGTAAAAGTTAGCAAGCAGGTGGCTCCCAGGCTGCACACGCCAGAGTTTGGTGCAGTTTAGAGAGCTGCAATTCTGTAGTGTGATTTTGGACAAAGCCTCCCTAGTTTCATTTAAGAGAGGGCTTGGTATTCATTACGCTGCTGCCTTTATCAGCACATGAAGGAATTTGCCTTACAAAAGTTATGCCAGCCCCCTTCCAAAGCTCTGCCAGGAGCAAACCAAGTTCTGTTGTTATCAGCACACTGACACTGGTCTGCCTAAGGCTGTATGCAGTACTTGAGTGCTGAGGAATGGGTTAGCCTGGCCTGTGAATATCTGCAAGTGCACTTCGTAGGCTCTCTGTTGGCCATCCCAGCTTCTTTCTTTGCTTGAACATATTGGCAGAGGAGGTTTCTGAAACTCAATGGAGTTTGCACTGGAAAGGAAAACTTTGCAGAGCTCTCCTCCAATCAGTAAGACTTACCTTAAATGCAGCTCCCTGTAATAGCTCCTTCCATATGAAACTGGCCATCTGGGTTCTGAACTCCCCAAGCTCTCTGCAGCCATCCATCAGGCAGGTCTTGTTCTCATTAGAAAGAAGTGCAGGTGGAACGCAGGCAGCTTTATTACAGTAGAGGAGGGACTTTTGAAAGTGCTGAAAACTGCTCTGTCTCTGTCCTTTTCTCCTGCAGCAGGATGAGAGCACCAAACGCAAGCTAATGAGGCATGCAGCCTGCCAGCAGAGAGCTAGCCTTGGGGATTACAAGCAAATAGAAAGCTAGTCATTTTTTGAATAGTGCTGCCTTGTTTCTCAGATGAAAGTCTTTTGAAAACTCTTTCTGCTTTGCTTTGTCAGCCTCTTGTGAGCGTGAAGTTTGTCAGACTTTAACCCCAGCCATCACCATCCCAAAGTGGATTTGTGGACAGGCACCACTGCTCCCTACCCAGCGTGAGCAAAGGGGTCTTTCTCCAACAAGAGGGGCCAAAACTGCTCATTGCCAGATTCCTCCTGCTCACCCTGCCAGAAGCATCAGAGGAAAGGCCATCTTGCAACCCACAGTACACTCCTGTCAGCTCAAAGAGTTGTAAATCCTACATGGAGAGTCTGACAAAGTTTTGTCCAAGTGGGCTGCGCTTCCCTTCTGCTCAGCTCCATCCTGATGACACGTGAGATAGCGCAGACCAAAGGGAGTCATTCAGCCTGCCTCCTATAGGTATTTTCAAAGCCTGCAGTAGGGAGATCACCCAACAAAGTGACCTGAGCTGTGGCAAAACGTGGAGGTTTTGCTATGCAGTGGCTGCTAAGCTCAGGCTGCCGGCTTGCAGCTGGAGGTTCTGATTTCGCTTACACAGAAGTGTGAATCAATAACATTTTCCCGTAAGTACATGAGAGGAAAACTGCTGTCCTTCCCAATGTGTGGCTGGCATTCGTCTCCTGTCCCCATGATGCTCTCTAGCAAAATTCTTCCTGAGGTGGCAATGAATCAACCCATGAAACTCGGATGAGAAAATGGGAGTGCTGGATGTTACAGTGCACATATGGCTTGATGGCATATGGTACAAACCTCTTAAGTGTTGCTACACTTGTTTCTTTAAGCATATGCTTGTTTGGGGTTGCACAGAAGCATTTTCTCCCTTTCTTTTCTGATGCACGCAACCAGAAGATGCCTTGAAGAAGGAGGAAGAAGTAAGTCAGAGTGAAATAGTATATTCAGGGAGCCTACACCTGTATGTAACGTTTCTCATGGCAGTGTGCAATCTGTCTCCCATCACAGAGCACTGGGATCTGAACTCAGGCCAAATTCTGCAGAGCTTCTCAGTTTTCACCTTAGTTTTGAGATAAATTCCCTCTGTACTACCAACAGGGTGACCCGACTTTGACTTTTACCCATCCTGACCCTTACAGCAGCTGATTCCCATTTTCTCAAGGTATGGGAGAGGCACAGTTCAGAGTTTTGTCATTGAATTTAAGAAACCCAGTGAGATCTTTGAAGCAGCTCAGCTGCTGAGACCAAAACCCCTGCAAACACTGGCCTCACTGCAGAAACCCATGCTGCAGGTCCTCAGCCAGAGAATCTCCGCAGCAATTTTGATGTGCTGTTTGAGCTACATTTCTTGTAGGGATGCAGCTGAACTTGATCTGAAACCTCCCAGATCACCTGCTTTCCTTGGAAGTTTCTCCTGGCAGATCAACACCAGCCTATTCAAATCTTGCATGTTAATTCTCATTTGAATCTTGCTGGCTTCACTTTGCGGCCAGCCATCACTGTGCCTCTCCCTGCCAGATAAAAGCAGTGTGAGCATCCAGCTTTACCTCACTGGGACAGCCTTCACACAGCACAGAGTTGTGTCACAGGCCACTTTTGGAGAAGCTCAGAGTTTTTCCAGTCTCTATTTGCAGTTTTGATGGCGATGACAACACTCCGTGCTGCTGACGCAGGCTGGCAGCAGTTAAGCCTTGAAGAGCAGCCCTAAGGTGAATTCTGCTGTAGGTATTTGAGGCTGTGGAAGCTCCTCATTGGGATTCAGGCAGCTTTTAGCCACCGTGTGCTATGAACACAAGTCCAAGGACCAAAGGTTGTCTCAGCAGAGAGCTTCCACTAAGCAGCCAGAAAGTGCCTGATGGATGCATCCCGTTCTAAAAGTACAGCTGAGGCACTGGGAATAAATCCTGTTGACCTTGGATTAATTGTCAGCGTTTTCCTCTCGGCCTGTTACAAGCAGCCTTACCTACAGAAAGCAAGCATTGCAGGAGTGCAGCCCGCTGCTCCAGCTGGCCGTAACGTGAAATTAAGTTGCATTAGCACAGTTAAATATAGATGGTATCGACACATGCAAGCTCTCCGTGCCTTGGGCTCTGCCGAGCCAAGAGGCAGAGGATCAGCCAGTAGGTCAAAGCTGATCCCACTGTAACTGCTCCAATTTAGAGCCGTGGATTTGGGCTGCGGGTGGTGCGTGCCCTCCCCAAGCATAAAGCCCACGGGGGTTTTGCATTTGGGAGACAGTCGCCTTTCCAGGGCACTTGGTCACTTTGCTTTTTGGGAGCTTGGCAGCAAATGGCCCGTTGGAAAGGCTGCAGAGCAGGGAGATGTGAGGAGGAGATGCACTGAACTCCTTTGCAGGGAGAAAGGGACAAAGGAAAACTGCTTTGCCCGCAGCCAGCAGCTGCTGCTGCCCTGCAAGCACTGGGGCCATCGCCCCGTGCATGACATATGAATGAGCTTTAAATGGAAAAACACCACAGTAGAGCCCCTGTGCTCTAAATTAAGCCACCGCTGAGCCAAGAGGGGTGTTGGGTTTCTCTCTCATCCTCTCCCCTCTGAGCCCCTCTCAGAGCTGGCTGGTCCCACAGGACAGAGCAGCCTTGCTCAACAAATGCCACCTCAATCCCCACGCATCTCCTCTTACAGAGCAAAGGCCCCAAACCCCATCTGCTGGCACAGGATGAAGCCTTGGGTTTTAGAGCAGCTCATTTATCAGCAAGAATAGTAATCATCTGTACTTATTCAGGGAGGAAAGGGGATCTTGACAAGAAGGGCTAAAGGCAGCAGGCTTCAACTAATGTGGGGTGTTGTCCTTGCCAAGTGCTGGGACCTTTCTGTAGAGCCCTTCTCAGGGCAGCAGGAAGTCCTGGGGGGAGTGTGGGGCTTTGGTGGGATCACTGGGGACCAGGGGGGGCAGGCAGGACTGTTCTGTGGGACTGAAAGGTGTCATGGGTGACTTGGGATGGAAGGTTGGAAAGATGGATGGATGGGTGGGGGGTGGATGGATGGATGGATGAATAGATGGGTGAGTGGATAGATGGGTGGAAGTTTGAATGGATGGAAGTTTGGATGGATTGATATTTAGATGGATGGATGTGTGTCCCCACATTCCCTTCTCCCAAGCTGTTCTACTAGCCAAGGAGGTGCCTGCTGAGGTCCTTGCTGACAGGCTCCCAGCAGCACATGTGCATGGGCAGACTTGCTGGGGGAACTTGAAGCAGTATGAGGCAACCTGCGTGGTTTATTACAATCCTCTGTCCCTCCATTTCACCCCATAGAGAGCTGCTCCAGCAGCAGGGAGACAGCAACACAAAGCAGGTGGAAGTGGCCAGGAGGAGGGTGTCCCCATCTCATGTTGGTGCTGTGCCCCACTGAGATGGAGCTGGGTGCTTTCCATTGAGCCCCACCACCTTCCCACTCGCTTCCCTGCACACAAAAGAGAGGAGTGCCCTCTGCTCACGTACCACATCTTCCAGCAACCCGACAGATGTTTGAAAATGCTGTCATTAAATCAGCTCGAGGCCATAAGCAGCCCTTAGCAGTAAAGCTGCAGTACTGGGGCAATAAAACACTGAGGTGTCCCCTGTGCTGAGGAAGGCACGCTGGTCGCATTAAAAATAAATCTTACTGTGTTAGAAATAGAGAGTGAGGGGTTTTTTTTTCCTAATTTTTTTATGATATCTATAAATTAAAGCTAAATGATTTTTATCACCACGGTTCCCAGGGCCTCGTGAAAAACTGCTGCACCTCTGCTGCACTTCCCATCCTGGAAGCTCACAAATTACCCAGGCTAAAAACGAAACATAACATTAGATAAAAGGGAAGGCAAGATAAAATAATGAAATAATGAAATAAAATAATACAAATAAAGGGACCTACTCTCCTCTTTTCTCAGGCGGTGAACGTGCTGAGGGTACCCAACGTGGAGCACACTCAAGGAGAAGGATTTGGGGGCAGGCACAGCTTTCCCTGCTCTGAGGCACCCTGATGTATTCTGGACATCAACCATACTGCTGTCAGCGAATGGAGGCTCATCACAGTCACATGGAGCATGGTAAATTGTGGTTGTTGCTTATCAACACTGAGCTCTTAATTACTCATCCTCTGAGCACCTGGTCAATTATAACAGGGTGCGAGGAGCCAAGTTCCTCTGGGTAGGGACGGAGCTGAGGCAGAAAGATGAGGGCTCTGGGGCTTTTTATTGTTACACCATTGAGTAGTGGGCTCTGCCTTGCCCTCGTCCAGCCCCAGGCCAGGGGGAGCCCCTTGGCACAGAGCTCCCGGGGTGGCCATGCTGGAGTTCCTCTCTCTGGAGCCCAGAATGCTACATCTCACCCCACTGCAGCCAGCCCATGGAGGTATTGATCACACCCGCCTTGATTCGCTCCCCCAGCCCCATGGGCAGCTCATGGAGGTCAACCCCACCAGGAGCTCCACCCAAACCTCATAGGGAATGGGCAGGGAGAGCTCAGCTGGGCGCACAGAGATGAGCCTGATGCTGCATTGACTCATCCTTGGCCAACCCCAAAATCTCTCTGCCCATGTACCCAGCCAGCCCCTCGCCATTCCTTCTTTTATCCTCACACCGCGTGCCTCAGTTTCCCCACCTGTGCAGCGAGGTTGGCCTTGTGGGCTGGAAGCACAGCCCCAGACCTGGCCCGGGTTGGCTTTGGCAGCCAGCTCAGGTCCTCTCCGGCAGCTGCGGTGACAGACAGCTCCTGAACCAGCCCCTCTGCAGCGCTGCTCTAAAATAAAAATACCTCCCGCTGCCGCGCTCCACTCCCGGCCAAACTTCCTCCGGGGGCACTCTGGGGGGGACGGAGCCCCCAGATCTGCCCTGCTGGGCTGAGAGATGCCCTAGGGAAGGCCAGCAGCCCCCCAAAGCCCTACCTTAGGGTTATTTTTTTGTCCCCCACTTTTCTCTCCCCTCCTGCCCCCCAAGCCCTCAGGTTGCATTGCAGGACGCTGGCACCCCCCGGGGCTCAAGGTCAGTAATGGGGAGAGAAACGGGGCTGGGGGAGGGGGCAGCCTGGGGGGTGCCCTTGGTGGGGAGGGGATGAGGATGCTGTGGGTCTGGGGGGGGGGCGGGCAAACCCTGAAGGGGAAACGCTGAGCTTGGCAGTTAAAACTAATCTTGCCCCCCCCGCTTCAATGCAAATAAATAACCAAGCAAATAAAAGCTTTGAGAAGCATGGAAAAGGGATAAAAGCTCTTTAAAGCCGCATCCCCCGGTGCCCTCCCGCCGCATAGGGACTGCAGAGCGATGGCAGCGTGCCCCCCCCCGGCTCCGCAATGCCCGCTGACCCCAAATCCACCCCGCAGCTTTGCGCTGCAGATGTGGGTTCGCTTTTAATTGCCATCCAAACGCGGAGCTCTGCTGATCGGGGGATGCTGGCAGGGCAGTGGGGCACTGCCACCACGGGGTGAGGTGGCACCGAGCTGAAAGGGACAGGACCCCCCCGTCCCCAGCCCTGCTGCTCCTCTCCCCCAACCCAAAAGGATTTGGGCAGCTGATGACCCGCGGAGGCGATGGGATGTTGGGATGTTGGGAAAGTGTTGCAGTGCTGGGGTTAATTAGCGCTGGCAGGAGTAATTAGCCCAGGGCTTTGGGAACACCCCCTAGCACACAGGCACATGCTGAGAGCTCAGGGCAAAGCAAAACACCTGCAGTAAGTGGGCAGTGGGTGGGGAAGGGGGGAATTCCTCTGCATCCCCTCCAGCACTGCACCTTTGGGCTTGACCTGCATCCCACCAGAAGCAAGGGGTGATGCAGGAAGAACCCCGTTCAGACCTTGGGATGGGTGTGAGCCCAAATCCTGTGTCCTGGGTGGGTTTGGGGCTCCCCCAGTGCTCAGCTGGTGCTGTTTGCTCCTCTTCTTCTACCAGCCTACATGGGAGCCTACCAAGCAGGGTGGCTGAGGACCAGAAGTAACTTATGGTATCAGCGCGGTGGCTGAGCTCTTACCTCGGGTTTTATTCCCTCCTCTTTCCCAGGTCTGGATCCCCTACGCCCAGCAGTAACCCACAGCTATGGGGGTTAAGACGATGCTGACCAGCCATGAGCTGGGCTTCTACGCTCTCGTTGTGACCTGTGCCGTGCTGTACAGCGGCAGTGGCATCTTTGAGGCATCCAGAGGTAAACATCCCCCATTGTGTCCCTCCTCTCCATCCTTATCAACGTCTTAGCTTTAATTTTATTGGTGGATAATAACTTGGGAGTCCTTTAGAGTGGATGCAAAGGGATTTAATATCCACTGCTTTCAGCCTGGTTGCCCACACAGCCCCATTCCCATGGCTCTCCAGCCATTGCCCTGAGCATGCCACCAACCTGCCCACATGGCATCACTTCCCAATGGTTCTTTTGCCTAGAAGCAGAAAGAAACATCTGAAAAATGCACCCCTCCAAGTGGGAACCCATGCAGGAATGGTTGATGTTCCTGACTCCCAGTTTTCCATTGGAAATGGGAACTTTCAGGATGGGGCTGGGGGTGTTTGGGCCCCCATGACTCATCCTCATGGTGAGGAAAGCTCCTTGCCTTGCCAAAATGTAGCTCCCTCTTTGCTTCCAGCATAGAATCACTATGGTTGGAAAGACCTCTGAGATCCCCAATCCCACCCCCACCATGCCCGCTGTGTCCCTCAGTGCCACATCCCCACAGCTCTGGAATACCTCCAGGTGCAGTGACCCCAACACGCCCCTGGACACCCTGTGCCACTGCAGCACCAATCCTACAGGGAATAAATTGTTCCTGTTATCCAGCCTGAACCCTTCTCCCCATAACTTTACAGCCTGGTCTGCAGCAGGGTCTGGTGACCCTGCCTGTGGCGGGGGGGTTGAAAGTGGATGGCCTTTTCAACCTGGGCCATTCTATGATTCTATGATAATTCTTGTTCTTCTGCAGACAGCATGAACAGAAAAGCCTTTCGGGATGGCATCAAGCCAGGCTGGCACTACTTTGGCAGGAAGATGGTAAGAGGAGAAAGCAGAGCTCTTGTTCTGCCATGGACACTTCTGAAAAGTCCTTGTGTATTTTCTCCCTTAAGAAAGCAGTGGATGTTGTCAGGGAAATGATAGCCCTGCAGCACGGAGGATGCTCTGATTTGCGTGCACTAAGACATGTACATGTCTCTCCCTGGGTTTTATGACAAAGCTAAAGTGCTCGGCAGCCCTGGGGTGGAAATTGGGAAGAAAGGGCTCTGAAATACATATGCTTTCCTCTTGAAATGGGCATTGGGGTGGGGACATGGAGGCTGGGGACCGTTAAGCAGCCGGTGCTGCTCCCGCAGGACGTGGCCGACTTCGAGTGGGTGATGTGGTTCACCTCCTTCAGGAATGTCATCATCTTCACTCTCTCAGGACACGTCCTCTTTGCCAAGGTGTGCTCCATGACAGTGCCACAGGTGAGTCAGGGCTGGGTTAAAAGCAGTGGGTTGATCTGGCATCCGCTGGATGGCATGGATGGGATGCTGCAGGACGGTGGGGAGGAGGGAGGGCTGGGGGCTGCCACCCCACTGATGGTTTCCCCTCGCAGCACCGGGCAGTGGTATACATGCTGTATGGGATGCTGGCTGTGCTGGGCAGCATGGGGCTCACCTACCTGATGATCATCCTTTCCCACTGCCTCATCCTCTACTCCGTGGCACTGGCCAAGCAGAAGTGGCTCTGCTATGTGGCTGGGCTCTGCTGCCTCGCCTCCATCAAGCTGGAGCCCTTCAGCTCCTGGCAGGTAGGTGCCATCTTGGGCCTCCCATCTGCCTCCCACCCCTCTCCTTGGGTTTACCTCCTTGTGTGTCCCCAGACCCCGAGTCCTTTTCCTGGCCCTGTGACATCTCCTTAGGCTTTGATAGCAGGGGACCGTTGTGGCACTGAGCTCAGGAACAGTCACATGGGGGCTGTGTCACATATTGGTGGTTTCCTCCTTGCTGCTTAGGCAGAAGTTTGTCAGGTGCCACCAAGTAAGGTATTTTCTTCCCCTATGCCTCAGTTTCCCCACCTGCCATGCAGCACTGGGATGGGTTCAGTGATGATTGTGCCTACCTGTCCTGTTAAAGACATTCTCTCACTGGTGGGTGGGGAGAAGCCCAGGGAGAACCTTATAAAGCCATGCAGTCCCTCTGAAGGGCAGTACTGCCCGTCCCTGCCCATCATCACTTCCTGAAGTGTGTTCATGCCTCTCCACTGGGCTTCCACTGCTTCCCTCCTCCCTCTGGGGAGGGCTCTGCCCTGGGACAAAGTGACATTCCCACCCCAGATCACAACACCATCTTCACCAAGCGGCTGTGGGCTGTGTTGGCTAAGAGGACCTCCCGCTCCTCTGGGATGTAGGATCCAGACTGAAAATGGAGCCCTGGCTTGATCCTTCCTACAGCAATGCTCATTAGCTGCAGGGATAATTGCCAGAGTGTAATTAGGGGCTTTGCCAACCGCTCCAAGTGTGGATGTCTTCTGCAAGATGAGGGAGCACCGAAGTGACGCCGCGTGCCTGCTGGTAACTGTCCGTTTCTCACCCAGAGCGGGTTTGTAACAGGAGCTTTTGATCTTCAAGATGTCCTTTTCTATGGAGGAAGCGGCTTCACCATCATGCGCTGCATGAGCTTCGCTCTCGAGAGCTCCGAGAGGAAGGAGGGCATCTTCTCCATCTTAGACCTCCTCAAGTACAACTTCTACCTTCCCTTCTTCTTCTTCGGGCCCGTCATGACGTTTGACCAGTTTCACACCCAGGTGAGTGTCCCCGTGGCCTCCTTGAGTTGATCTGCATCAACTGAAGGTCTACAAATCCCCACTGTTGGCCACAGTGAAGTGAAGGTGTACTTGTAGAGGTCATGTAGTCCATGGCCACAGTCCAGGCTTCACAACGGTGCTGTGTTTTTTGGTGAGAGGTGAAAACTGGTGGGTTTTTCACCTTCCCTTTTGGGTTTTTCCATTTCTCCTCACCAACGCAGTAAGGAGGACTTTGTCATGGTGAAAGTGCCGTTTTGGGATTGAGGGCAGGAGGGCTCATCTCATGCACTTGCTTGTTGGGCACTTGCACTGCTGTGTTTTGGCAGCCTCTGTCTTGATGCTTCCTCTGATCCAGATGAACAGACCTGGACATCTCATATATTGCACACAAACCAAGGGGGCTTTGTGAAGGGCAGACAGCAGACCCCTGGGCTGCCACTTCTGGGTTCTTTCCCATCCAAAGATCAGGCAACTGCTTTTCCAGTCCTGGGATCTTTCTGCACCAATGTTCAGCCTTGGTCATCCAAGTAAGCTGCTACGGCTTGTTGATGTGCCAGGAAGCCCAGCTAATGATTACTGTCCTCACCACTGCTTCCTTCTAGAGAATGAATACTTTTAATAATTTTGGGGCTCTGACGTCTGAAATGTTCTTGCATCCAGATATTCCTTCATGAATTCAGAAGAGAACACAGCCCAGGCTGCGTTTCTGAGTTTCTCCCAACGATGCTGTCAGGTGTATATAGATCAGGACACTGGACTTGTGATGCCTGCAAGACATGAGCTCCCATCACCATACAAGTGATGTGAGAGGGTCTTTGTTTCCTGCTCCATCCACACAGTCCCAGATCGGGATGTTTATAGCCATTTAATGAGCAGTCCCCTCCTCTGCTGCATAAAACCCTGTCCCCAAAGGCAGAGAGAGTCCAACCCCTTTCCCACCCCACAGCCAGGGGACCTGCCTTGGCCTGGACACCACTGCCACCTCCTGGCTAGGTGCCACCCTGCACGGCTTGCCCTGCAGCTAATTGTAGAGCTAGTTCCTAATTGCCCAGTAGTAATTATAAAGGCAGACAGATTGAGCCCTTTCCCCAGACTGGGGTGTATGGCCTCATTAGGGAATGGATCTGTCTCCATGGCTCCTACTGGTTATGTGTCCTGAAGTGGCCCTTTCACCCTGCATCTCCCCTGGGTAGTGGGACTCCATGGAGTCACAGGATCATTCAGGTCAGAAAAGACCTCTGAGATCCCAAAGTCCAGCCCCAGTCCACCCCCCCATGCCCAGTGACCACATCTGCCAGTGCCACATCTCCACAGTTCAACACCTCCAGGGATGGTGACCCCACCACCTCCCTGGGCAGCCCTGTGCCAATGCATCACCGCTCTTTCAGAGAAGAAATTTTTCCTAATATCCAACCACGGCTTGGCCAGTCCCTCTCAGGCTGTCTCTCTTACTGAGAGGAGGGGAGCAAACAACTCACTTCTGTGGGGCTGGAAGTGTTGGGGACAGAGACCCAGCCCCATGTCCTCTCCTGCTTTCTTCTCCAACTCGGTGGCCTCTTTGTGACCTTAAAGCACTTGGCATACAACAGACAGGAGAAAATCTGGCAGAGACTTTAATTCTCAGGAATCATCTGGTTCTGACGGAGGGGCTGGTGCAGCAGCATGCAGATTGCTTTGAGGGAACTCCCACCTCTCACCGGGAATAAAGGGAAAGTCGCAAACATAAGAGGATTTTGAATACAGCAGCAATTCTTACAGCGATGTGGGGAAGCGAGGCCATCAGTCTGCCCAGTGTAATCCCAACTGCTCACTCTGATGATTTCTGTATTACAACATCCAGAGAAACAGCAGCTCCTGGAGGCCGTGTCTGCACAAGGTACTGCAGAGAGGAAAGCCACGTTGAGAGCTCCCAAATGCCCCTTGAGCAGCTGTCCCTCTTGCTTACAAGAGATATCTGCAGCAGAAGCTCCAGAGCCCATCAGCCATCCTCCTCATCCTCCCAGATGAGCCCAGCCCAAATGCCCACCTGTCCTGGGCAGGGCTCCCGGCTGGGGCCAGCCCTGCTGCCAGCACGTGGATGTCTGTTCTTAGAAGCCATGGCATCCTGTAGATGGGATGGCTATGAGCCCAGAACAAAGAAGTGGTGAAAATGTTTAGGTTTAATCGGATACTGTAGATTATAGATAGAAGCGTAGGCACAGAAGACAAGGAAATGGTATCTTAAACCATCAGAGGAAGAACCTGATACATTAAATTGGCCCATGAAGAACAGATTAGGCAGGTACTACCTGAAGAAATTGCTGTAGTACATATAAGGGGACATCAAAAAGAAGACTCTGGGAGCATGGGGAAGTAGAGCGGCTGATGACAAAGCGAAGGAGGCTGCTTTACAGTCAGAAAAAGCAATGAAACTGTCTCAGATGCATGAAATAAAGCCTCACTCTATCCTGTACTGAGCTCTGCCTCAACAGCTCATTGTGAACAGCAAACCTGCAGCCACTTTGTAAGAAAGTTGAGTAAAGGATTATGCCTTAGTGCTAGAAGATTTCCTCTGCAAGAAGACCATCTAACACTCACACTTAGTGACCTATGCAAAGGTCAGCCTTAAGCTAAATTTATTTCTTGAGAACATCCCCAAGGAGAGATCCTAAACTCCGTCTCATTGGTTGTTATGGTGTTCACCTCATTGAGGACGTTTCCTCTTCTTGTGGATATGTCTCTTGGGTCTTCTTTAAGCAACAGAGATTTGGACAATGTATGTCATGGTGTGATTCCTAAAGGAGTCCCTAAATTCCTAAGTTGAGTCCCTGTTTGGACCCTGAACATTTCACCAGTCCTGCTTGCCACCTTGCCCCCCAGCTCAGCCCTTCCTGCTTTGCCATCCTTGCAGGTGAGCACCCGAGATCTGCGCCGCAAAGACGATGAGATGAGGAACATTCGGGCCCATGCCCTCCTCCACGTGGGGGCCATCATCGCTGTGGACATCTTCTTCCACTTCTTCTACATCCTCACCCTCCCTTCTGACCTGAAGTTCGTGAACCGCCTCTCGGACTGGGCCTTGGGTGAGTGGTCACGGGGACGTGCTCACCAATGTACTTAGCTTCAAGACAGTGGGGAGTGATTCAGATTTCCATCCTACTCCATTGGGAAGCCTCAGCAGAGCCTGTGTTGGACATATTTGAGTAGAGTCTTTTTTCTTCCCACTGAGCTCCCTGTCATTCCCACTGTATGGACTAAAAGGGAGACAAGGTCTGAGGAAACCCGATCTCTGTTTAAAGTTGGCTATGCTATGAGCAGGTCTGAACCAGGGTCTTCCAGAAGCCAAGCTCCCAGGATGAGCAGTGGTAGCACACCGGCATTCAGCTGGCAGCCAGGTGGAAGACTTCAGCTGCCCAAGTGAATGTCCAGTGGCATAATTTGAGATGACACAGGGTATGTGACACCCACACTAGCCTAGAGCAGCCCCATGTCACATAGAGTGGCTGGAGGCCAGGAGGAAATCCTAATGCAGCTATGATGGCTCCAGCATTGATTTAGGGTGTCCTAAGGGACCAGGATGGCCTGATCAAGCATATATGTTACTCCAGATGGAGCTGTGCAGGCTGACCACATCAGCCAGATCTGCCTCATCCACAGTGGGACATGAGGTGTGACTGGGAGCTCAGGTGGCACCGTGACCCCCAGAATAAAGCCCCTCCTCTTCATCCTTTTGACTCCTGTTTTTGCTCCAGCTGGTTTGGCCTACTCCAACTTGGTGTACGACTGGGTCAAAGCTGCTGTCATGTTTGGGGTCATCAACACCATTGCCAAACTGGACCACTTGGACCCACCCCAGCCCCCAAAATGCATCACCATGCTCTACGTCTTTGCAGAAACGTGAGTATCCCATGTATGTTGCTGATGGAAGGCAGCATGTTTGACCCTAAAAAAATGTGCATGGAGATGAGGAGGTCTGAGCTGTGCTTCTGAGCAGCTGGCCTATAGGTCGACTATACTGAAATTATAGACTAGACCTGGCCATAGCCCAAAGAAATATTCTTGGACAGAGAACAATGGTAAGGAGGAAGGTTAGCAGGATCAATTGGGGAAGTCTAAATTTAAGTCTTGACTAATAAAGGTAAGGAAATTCCCAATGGCTTGTTAAAATTTCTGAATTGGTATGCACGCTCTGACTGACAATTTCAGACCAACTTTAAGATCAATTTTTCTGCTTCTACATGAGAAAGACCTCTTGAAGACTGCATAATCTGTTGCTAAATTGGAAACCAGTGCATCCTTCTAACCAGTTTCTGCTGCAGGATGAAGATTGCAGTGGAATGTATTCAAATGCTTTTTTTTTTTCTACTGGTAGACAGAGATCTGCGAGTAGTATATTAGCCCCACTTACATACTGTGTATTCTGGTTCATTTGTACCTACATTGTGCTCTCAGAAAAACCCCTTTCCTTTTTGCCAATTAGAGGCTCAGATTAATTATTTTATATTGTCTTTTCCTCTCAAAGTTGCAGCTTTTTAAAATATTTCTTTCTTTTTCTTTCATTTTTCTCTTCGATTTTGGCATTTGACTGTATTTCTCTTATAAACCTTTTGAGCAGCAGCTGTGCTCAGTATCAGCATGACATGATACAAAAACATATTGTTCCTGACAAAAAAAGAGAGGAAGATTGAAAAAGGATGAGAAAGAGAGAGGCCAGGACCTCTTCTTTCTGGTCAGGCACAGACCATCCCAGGACTCCTTCTGAGCCCTGTGGGGGGCTGGCAGGAAAGAATTTGTAGCCACAGGGACATGTTATCCAGAATCAAGGCTTGAACCTAATTGTAAGCAGATTTTGCCCGCCTTTTTTGGATGAATGATGGCCCACTGGCGTGTGACCTGGCTTGGCAATTTCCCTACAGTGTCCAGGCTGCCATAAGGAGATACGTAATGTCTAGAGTGATAGGAAACAGTAGCAGGACTTACTTATTCTAGGAAGGAGCGTGGAGAACTAGTGTGAATGAGGTTCAAAGTAAGCCTTGTTGGGGGACCAGGCACCTTCTATGGTTGGAAAGGTGACATTAGCCCATGTGTTCTAATGTGCTTTTTGCCATCTGCGTTGTAGGCATTTTGACAGAGGGATCAATGACTGGCTGTGCAAGTAAGTGTCTACTCAACCATCTCCTATCTATTGGGGTCTTCTCTTTCATCATGCAATAGTGATGTATTAAATACTGTTCATCCCAAAAAATGAGAAGCCCTCACTTCTGGGTGGATCTCATGCAGTCAGATTTGGTCTGTTTATCCCAAAGACCACTGAACTAATCAAAATGAAGTACAACTGCCCACCCAGTTCTTCTCTCCCAGAAAAACCTCTCAGTCCAATGAGTTTACTGTTCCCTCAAAGGAGGGAGAATCAGGTTCATCTTCTGTCAGGAAGAAAAGGGAATTGAACCCAGGTGTTGCATCTCCTGGATAAGAAGTGTGGCCCAATCTCCACTGTGCTGAAATGCCACATCCCAGAAAGTCTGGGACAGTTTGCAGTTCTACAGATCCCTACGTCTTATCAATCTTTTACCTGCAGGAGAGGGAAAGGGTGGTATTTTTTCTTTAAGAAGCTCTAGTTTTATAAGGAACGTGAACCATGAGTTAGCTGGACTGCAGGAACAATCAATTTGTTGCTAGAAAATGTCAGCCAAAATATCCTCCCTATCTCGCTGGAGCGCTCCAGGTTGACATGTTTGTGAGGAGCATGTAGTGGGCAGATGTGGGAGAAGGGGTTTTGCTTGACTATGGGGAGCACCAATCACTTTCATTGACCATTAGGTATGTGTACAACCACATCGGAGAGAACCACGACAACGTAGTGAAGGAGCTCATGGCCACCACTGCCACCTTTGCTGTCACCACTCTGTGGTTGGGACCCTGTGAGATTGTTTACATCTGGTCTGTCTTCAACTGCTTTGGCCTCAACTTCGAGCTCTGGGTGCAGAAATTCTTCCAGTGGGAGCCCCTCTCCAAACTGGAGGTGAGCAGACGCGCTGTGAGCAGGTGGGGGGACATCGGTGGGCCTGGGGGCAAACTGCTCCTGGAAACACCTATGTAGGGAGCTCACATTTCTTTAGACAAATGAGATCCATTCAGCTGAGGCTGAAGAGCAACATCCCCAACGATGTCATGCAGCTCCACGTACAGGCTTCCTACAGTACTTTCCTACAGGCTTCATCAGCATTATGTTCAGGTACTGCCCAGAGAGCTGTGGATGCCCCATCCCTGAAGGTGCTCAAGCCCAGGTTGGATGGGGCTTTGGGCAGCATGATCTGGTGGGGGGCACCCAGCCCATGGCAAGGGATGGGAGCTCAATGGTCTTTAAGATCCCTTCCAACATCAGCCATTCTTTGATGCTGTGATAAAAGCACAAATATGCAAGAAGACAGTCCTGGTGTTCTTATATTTCCTGCATGGTGTCACTCACCTAGAGCAAATCCTCACCCACCCCTATGATGTTCATGGGAAATTTAGGCAGAGGATGGAGCTTTCAAAGAGCAAAGAAGTCCAAGAGCACCAGCAAGGTGCTGAAATAGCACAGATGGATTCCAAAGGTCTGTCCATAGGGAATTGCTTATACGTTTCCATACAGAAATCATTTGCTTTTCTTGTTCTGCAAAGCACTTTGGCATTCTGAGTGCTTTTGACCCGACTTCTGATAAAAGCAAATATTTAGAATGAATCGTTTTCCAACCACTCCAAAGCTGAGTGCCCCATCTTTGTTTGGGACCGAGATGCCTCAGAGACGTAGTTGGAAAAAACTCCATTCTGGGAACAATTTTGTTGTTTGTTTGTTTTGCCCAGCCCAAAGCCTGGAGGTCCTACACCGATTCAGTAAAGAAGCCTTTTGAACAAAAACATGGGAGAGCAATCCTCCTGTTTGCTTTTAACTTCTGATCAGATTAAGGCACCCGCAGGCAGTGAAATCTCCTTCCCTGCAGCACTGCAACTCTCAGCACTAAATGGTCTGGGGATGCATCATGCTCATAGAAGATTGCTGTAAAACACTTCCCAGCTCCTGGGGAGCTGGAATTGACTGGGATGTAGGGCTAACAATAATCCCAGCAAACAACAGCATTCATCTGCCTTGAGGAATGGCAACAGATGAAGAGAGGAGTGCCCAGCCATCACAATTAGCATGAAACCATATGCACCATCCTGATGGATTTTGGCTGCTGTCGGACCAGCAACCTCTCCTTGCAGCCTCATTTTCCCTCACTCTGTTCCTCTCTCCTACATAGGCCAAAATATCAGCAGCCACATCTCGGCGGATTAGGGCCATTTTTGGGGCAGCAAATTTCTGGGCCATCGTCCTCTACAACATCCTAGCCCTCAAAAGTCTGGAGTTTGCACTGCTGGTCACCAAGAGACTCCTCGTGACAGGTAAGGTGCCAATGGCCTTCCCCACTGAGCAATCCCTGTCCTGTTGGGTAGACATGGGGTGTGGGGCTGCCAAGTCCTCCTGTGTCCAAAGCAGCCTGGCCATTGCCATGTTACACATCTGCTCCTAACCACGTCCATTCTTGTGAAAGATGTAAAAATATGGATTTCTGAGCTCCCATCTGGGTTAATGGCTGGACTAGATGATCTTATTGGTCTTTTCAACCTTAATGTGTCTATGATTCTATGATTCATGACAGTTCTTTGAGGTGTGAGCTGCCTTCCAGATGTGTTTTGTGCATCTCCCCGTACAGCCTAACACTGTGACTTGCTGCAATGCAGAGGTTGCAGTTGGGGACCTCTCCCAGTTGGGCTGAGTCCCTGGGTGCAAAATGGTCCCTTTGCTAGAGAAAGGGATTTATTTGTCCTATTTCATTTCCCTTTAGTAGCTTTTCCTGTGCCAACCTGAAGATGACAGGTACAAATCCTTGTGCTAGGCTCCTTATGAACAGAATTATCTACATCTTCTTGTTGGCAGATACTGGCACTATTTTGGAGTCTTCTCAAGCAACTCATGGTATAAATAGCCACCTGGAATCCATGTCCTCCAGCCCTCTTTGGGTCAGGGCTGGCTTAGGAAATGGATAATGTGATGTGATGGGCTCCGTGTGCCAGAAGTGCCTGCCCGCTGAGTTAGCTGGCTTTTGTGGGTTGCATTATTCATTGCAGAGGTCCTCTTTTAGCAGGTATAAAGCCTGTGCCTCCTATCTGCTGTGGATACCCAACTTGTTGTTACAAACGCCCACGGGCCTTTCCTAAGTAGAAGGCATCCTCCCAGCTCTTGTTACTTATCAAGGTGACAAAAACATGTTCCCACGTAGGGATGGGACTAAGCTGAGGTTAACCCTCAGTGTCAGCAGGGTCCAAAGCTTCCAGAAGGTTGCGGTGCTGAACAAGGATGAGTGATGGCAAGTTGCATGGGCACAAAGCCAACTGCTGAGTCTGAACTTAACAGGCTCAGCAGGTCTGGGGGTCAGGGAGAGCTCAAAGCAAAACTCCAGCATGTTCCCACAACATTAACTGTGATCCAGGATGCCCTCATGGGTTTAGGCACTTCTTCATCTAAAATCCATCCCTGGGGATTTCTCTCCTCTCTCTGTGAAGCTGTTGGTTTGGATCCACAAAGGAAAACAGCTTTAGCCATGAACCTGGGGACCTCCCATGCCCACCCGAGGGGCAGAGGTGCCAGAGAAGAGTTGGCCCCACTAGTCGAGCAGCACACCAAGGTAACCATGTCTCCCTCCACCTTCCAGGTTTCCCTGTCAGCACCTTGTCCATCTGGTTCATCACATACTGTGGAGTGCAGCTGATCAAAGAGCGTGAACGCATCCTGGCCATGGAAGAGGAGAAGAGTGACAAACCCAAGGCAGAGTAGAGGAAGACATCAGTGGGCTTGCCCCAAAGCCTGGACTCCCTTCTGACCGCCTCTGCCAGGCCAGCCGCTGGCAGGGGCTCTCCAAGCACTCCTGGCAATCAGACTGCTATAGCTCACCTATAGAGAAGTCACCTGGAAGGCACATGCCACCCCTTTGCTGCAGGGATCTCCTGTGGCACAGCGGGCATTTTGCACGCTCCCCACATGTGGTGGACTGCTGAGATGATAGGCTCTCGAGACACATCTTTAAGGCTCCATACCTTTTCTGACCCTTTGGCACCATGCAGACCTAGAGATTTCACCCTCTGCTCCCCATAACACTCGATCCACCAGCATCTGGCACTCCCACAGGACATGCAGCCCAGGTCTCCCATCTCCAGGTCGCTTCCAGCCAAAGCATCATATTTTTCTTTTGCTACAAGAAATGGTCATCATATACCGTAAAAGGTTCAACATCTGGAGCTGTGCATTAAGGACTGTGAAATGGCTCAGCACAATGAACGCCTACCAAGAGGCTAATAAATAAATAGAAGAGTCTTTTATAGCAAAGGGAAAGAGGTTCAGGAACTGCACAGGGAAGAGTAATTGTCTTCCCACTGCTGTCAGCGGTGCAGAGTGATGTCTGTTAGTATCTCAAAACAGGTCCCTTCAGTCCTAAACATCTTGAGAAATGATTTAGTGCCAGCCTCAGGTGTAGCCACTGGCAATGCAGGGGGCATGCCTGCTTCACAGCCAGAGCGCATCACGTACTGCTTGCCTGCAGGCTGGGCATGTGGAAGGAACAGCACACACAGATCACAAAGCTCAGCCCAGACCCAGCTCATCCCCCCCAGGAGGGCCCTTTGCTGCGGGTCGTGCAGTCAGTGTGGCCACCACAACCTCCTCACATGCCACAGGACTCAAACCAAGTACCACTCAGCTTTTTTGCATGCTATGGACAAAGGTTTAAGCTCACATTCCTGTCCACGGCCGAGGGCTCAGTAGCCAATTCTTGCCCATCTCCAGCCACCCAGCCTGACTTTGACGCACACAGCCTAAGCCTGTGCTACATGAGCACACACACATGCATACAACCAAAGGAGAAAGGCACCAAATGAAGGGCAGTGCTTTGGGGCTGGATGGTGGAAGGGAAGTGCCTGATAGCCTCCTTTGAGAAGTAGGCTTTGGATCACTGTATGGGAAGTGCATTGAATAAATGACCCCACGGTGCCTTGGGGGGGAGGTGGGTCTATCAATGGAAATAGATCCAGCTCTCTTGCAATTTACAGCAGCTTTCAGTGGCCTTATGTCTGAATGGTGTCAATGTGTGGTGAGGGTAGAATCTGGACCACTTTGCAACATGGGTTGAGACACGTGGTGCTGCTGTGTTCTGGCTTCTCTGTGGATGAAGCAGGAATGGTTCCTAGACAGCTTTCAGCTCTGCCAAAGTGATTTACAAAGTCCCTGATAAATGTCATTTATTTATGTAGTAAAAAATTGTTTGACATCTATGGTGCCTACCACTCATCAATGTAGTGTTGCCCCTGGGCAACGTGCTGCCTTGGGAACTGGAAGATCCAGGGGTCTGCTTGACATCTAAGGACACTGCTGATTTTAAGAGAGACCCACTCATCATTATCAGATCAAAGCCAGTGATGTGTGGCTGTAGCTTCATTTGTATTTTGAGTCTACTGCCATGCTGGTACAATTTTACAAGCCTACTGCTGTAAAACTGTCATCTGTGTAGCTTTGGAGGTAGAAGTCATGTGGGTTTTCTTTTTGGGAGCCTGGCCCCCAATGTTGGAAGTGCAGTATGGTGTTGTGCCTTGGTTACACACACCTCCAGTCACATCCGCAGAACCCCTTCAGCTGCCAGGCACACCTTTTTTAACCAGAGGTCTGCTGCTGGACCTTTGGTAGGTGCCGCTCCAACACCTCAGCTATGATATGTTGTGCCCTCTCCTAGTGTAAAATCCAATTCTTCTCCCCCATGCAGGTGTCTGCAGACAGCTGAAGCCTCCCTGAGCTGCAGAGTCCAAGGGCTCTGTCTTTATGGGCACCCCTAGGTGCACAGGAAGGGAAACAGAGTCACCATCTCCCAGTGCTGGAGAAGACGACTCACATAGCACAGCCGATGACTCTGCACTGCCCTCCCAGCCTGGATAGTCTGGGAGAGAAAATAACCCATTCACTAAGGATCTAAATTTACTCAGCAGCTACATCTAATGGAGCTGTCAGAAGCTAATCTTAGACACTGGTAGAGCAATCTGTTACAGAACAGCTCATGGGAGAATTATGCCCACCTTTGCCTGAAGGTATCCCCTTGGTTATCACTGATGTTAGAAGCCCAAAGGGGTCCAATGGGTCAGGAGCACCAAAGCACTGCTATCATGGCCACATCTCACTGCTCAGCCTTGTGTAGAAGACCCTCAGCTTCAGCATATGCCACTGGGGAAAGTATCTAATCCAACCTTGTTATTGCCTGGCTGTGATAGCAAGAAAAGCAGTTTTTTATTACAACTACAAATCCAGATGAGTAGTTCTACACCTGACGCCTTTTTCAACCCAACGCAGCTATAATTCTTGCATTCACCTTTCTTGCTCTAAAAATCTGTATGGGAGGGAGCGATCCTCCTACATTTCATCCCCTTAGGATGATTTACATACGTTTCCACTCACCCTCATCCTGAGTGGGGAGACTGTTGCCAACTTGGAGACAACTGGCTTAGTCCATTGGTCGTTGGGTACCACTCATTCATTGCAGTTCCCTTAGACCAGGGCCAGCTGGCTGAGAGCTACTCAGAGTTGCCCAGCTCACAGGTGTGAGTGCTGCCTTCACGAGGATGGCATCCATCTTTGCCAGGGGTAGGAGGCACTGGGAACAGTTAAGAATATCTAGGATGAATTCATGATTTAAGTGAATGGGGAAAGATGGACCTCAGTGGAGTCCTCTAGTCTCAGGCAACTGTCCAACTTAGGTGCAGCGAGTCAACTCCCAAAGGTGAATCAACTCTCTGTGGCCATAGGGAGCCTAAACAACAGCCCCAGGGTGGGAGAGCCAAGACCAGGAATAACCATGCTGTCTCTGAGGCATTTCAATCCTCTGATGGTTCATCCGGGTCTTCTTTCACCAAGATCTAGAATGGGCTGCTTCACTACAGAGCAAAATGAAGGCTGGTAAATCCCATCTCTGCCACATGGACCTGGATGGATACAAAAACAGGGCTGCTCCACACTTGGACAGGGAGACCTGGGTTTGATTTTCCTGCCAAAGCAGGGCATGATGGTGAAAGCAATCAAAATCCAGCTGCTCATCTCTCAGATGACAGCAGACCTTGTCCTGAGGTAGTCATCCCATCCCAGGGTTTTCCATCTCCCTGAATGTTGGCAAACTTCTGCTGCCGGAGAAGCCTATGCCAGGCTGAAATCTGGAGGGGAGAAAAAGCCTATCTACAGTCAGCATGAACCCTAACAACAGCTCTCGGGCCCTGTTTGCTTGGAAATACCTCTGTTTTCCATTAATCCATTAATCTCTAAAGTGATGAGACTTACACACAAAGGTGGATCAGCCGTTTCCTGCACTCACTGAGCTGCTGTTGCTGATGGTATTGAGCCCATCACTTAACTCCTACCGGTGCCAGGGTGGGTTATTTACCTGTGCCAGAGCCAGTGCCCCTTTCCAGTCGCCCGCACAGGCAAGAGACAAATATGAGTCTGTATTTTCTATAGGGGCTGCCATGTTGGGTAGATTTCACTGCATTTAGTGGTGTCACCTTACGATGAGCAGTGAGAGGAGACAGCATCCCGTGATGTGAGGAACATGGAAGGAAATCTGGGATGGCAGCACCCACTGAGCTGCATGGTGAGAAGGAAAGCAAGTCAAGGCTCAAGGAAGATTAAAGGCAGAGGAAGATAATTCCAAACAATAGTGTGACCACATGGGAAAAGTGGAACACTAACACAGAAGGAAGGGAGAGGGGAGGATGGGGCTGTCCAGCCCCAGATATCTGGGAGCAAATGAATATTGCTGATGGATGACCCAGCTGAAGCATCAGTGCTCATCCTCTGATCCTGTCTCTGATCCTGAACTGATGATGTGAGCTGAAATCAGCAAATGATTATAGCCCTGCTATATTACTCCCTCGGATGCTGCTGGAACCTCACCAATATGGCTTCATCTAGCATCATCCCCTCCCTCATTACTCAGATAACCATCATGTCACATAGCATACTTATCAACATACTCATGCCAGAGCAAGGGGTTATGTGGCTTTAAATACACCAAGAAGAGTGCAGCTAATGGCTTTGCATAGATCTAATTAATTTGTTAATTAAATCTGTGCCATCTCTGAGTGTCAGAAAGCCCAAAGGGTCCATAATAACGGAGATAAAACAGACTCTTGTAGAAGTTTTACCATAATTATAAATAATCATAGTTACTCTGCTCACCTATGTCTGCCCGAACCAATTTGCTTCCTTGCAAGCTCCGTGGGAAGAGCTGGACCTGGAGCAGCCAGGTGAGGCCCTCTGAGGCTCTACGATGTCCATGGACATTCAAGCAGGATGCAGGATACAAATGCACGGTCTCTCACAGTATTCTTCTGGGGAAACTGGCTGCCTGTGGCCTGGGCAGGTATACCCTTCTTTGGGTAAGGAGCTGGCTAGAGGGCTGTGCCCAACAGGTAGTGGTCAATGGAGTTAAGTCCAGCTGGTGACCCGTTTCAAGTGGTGTCCCCCAAGGGTCGGTACTGGGGCACATCTTGTTTAATATCTTTACTGATGACCTAGATGAGGGCATTGAGTGAACCCTCAGTAAGTTTGGAGATGACACCAAGCTGGGAGGTGGTGTGGATCTGCCTGGGGGTAGGGAGGCCCTGCAGAGGGATCTAGATAAGCTGGATGGCTGGGATGAGGTTCAACAAGGCCAAGTGCCGGGTCCTGCACTTTGGCCACAACAACCCCATGCAGCGCTACAGGCTTGGGGACGAGTGGCTGGATGGCTGTGGAGAGGAAATGGACCTGGGGGTGTTGGTTGATGCTCAGCTGAACATGAGCCAACAGTGTGCCCAGGTGGCCAACGGCATCCTGGCCTGCATTAGAAATAGTGTGGGCAGCAGGAGCAGGGAGGTGATGTAAGGTTAACAGGTTGTTAAGTTAACCAGTATATAGAGAAGTTAGGCTAGTAAGAACAATTAAACAGAGAGGAAAGGTGCTCACCGGTGTTGTAGGCTTGCAGGACTCCAGAAGGAGCAATCTCCAGGAAGAGATCCTTCCTTTGTGGAAGTCAGCCCTTAAATGGGGACTAGGAGAGGTGGAGCCTGGCTCCACCCCTTCCGAGCACACAGGTGAATTGCCTTCACCTGGGCTCCCATGGCTGACTCAGTGCTTGCCTCAGGTGGTCAATCAGAGGTTCAGGCTGTGATTCAACAGTTCCCATACAGGTGATCATCCCCCTGTACTCAGCACTGGTGAGGCCGCACCTCGAGTGTTGTGTTCAGTTTTGGGCCCCTCACTACAAGAAAGACATTGAGGCCCTGCAGCGTGTCCAGAGAAGGGCAATGAAACTGGTGAGGGGTCTGGAGCACAAGACTTATGAGGAGCAGCTGAGGGAGCTGGGATTGTTCAGTCTGGAGAAGAGGAGGCTCAGGGCAGACCTCACTGCACTCTACAACTTCCTGAAGGGAGGCTGTGATGAGGAGGCGTTTGGCCTCTTCTCCCAGGCAACAAACAGGACCTGAGGAAATGGCCGCAAATTGTACCAGAGGAGGTTTAGGTTGGACATGAGGAAAAACTTTTTCTCTCAGAGAGTGGTCAGGCACTGGAATGGCTGCCCAGGGAGGTGGTGGAGTCACCGTCCCTGGCAGTGTTCAAGAGGCGTCTGCATGAGGAGCTACGAGATGTGGTTTAGTGCTGGTGGTAGCAATGGGGATGGGAGGACGGTTGGACTGGATGATCTTGCAGGTTGTTTCCAACCTTGTGATTCTATGATTCTATGATTCTAGGACCCAACAGAGCTCTTGGTTCTTCTGCAGCACCTGTTGAAGGCTGTTCAGGTTGTCCCACTTTGTCTCCAGGCTTCAGCTTGGAGGTTGAATCCCAGTAGGCCTCAGCAGAAGACCCCAAACTCACAAGTAAATACCTGCTTTCAGGTGTCTCAATCAGTGAAATGAAGCTCACTGTTGGGGTCTCTGAATTTAGTTCTGCCTCAGATAATTGTGCTTCATTCCCCATCCCCTTCCAGACCCTTGAAAACTGACTCCAGAGGAGAAGAAAGGACAAACCTGCACAGCCCTGGGGACGAGCTGGACTCAGGGATGCCACACCACATGGACTCTCCCTTCTTGCATCTTTCCAGCTTTGATTCACGGTCTGTTTTTACCACCGCAAAAGATTTAGCAGTTTGGGAATGTTCTGTTTAGCAGTGTCAGAGGTCTCATCCCTTCCATTCATGACCCAGGAGGCAGATTATGGAGTTTGATTCATCTGGAGGACATTTCCCAAGTGTGGTGGAGCTGTCATAGGGTCGCACACGTCCTTCCATCAGGGGACGCAGTGACTCATCGGCTGACAGACGGTTCCTGAAGCATCGAGGCTGAAGTACAGCTGTTCCCCCAGTCCCCTCCCTTCCCCCCTGCCCAGTGTGTCATATTAAAGGGTGATCGGCTTACACATGCTCCAATATGGATTCCTTAAGCTTTGTAACACGGTGGCTATATATAAAGCCCTGTGCTGCAAGCTGAAGTACACAGACAGCTGCGATAGTAGCGAGCGTTTCGCATTCCCAGTGTGCTGACGGTCTGGAAGCAAGGGAGACCTGCAAGCCCTGTTTTGAAAAAGTTTCTTTACCAAAGGCACACATATAGATATATTCGTAAATAGATACAAAAGGAAGCTTAGGGGAAAAAAGGAGTTCTTACTCTCCACCATGGGTTTGCCTTTTGATCAAGTGGAAGAACTGCGTCTCTACCAGCAAACCCTCCTCCAGGATGGACTCAAAGACATGTTGGACCACAGTAAGTTTCTGGACTGCGTCTTGAAAGTCAAGGGAAAGGAGTTTCCCTGCCATCGGCTGGTGCTGGCAGCTTGCAGCCCCTATTTCAGAGCAATGTTCCTCTCGGACATGGAAGAGAGCAAGAAGAGGGAGGTCAGCTTGGAAGATGTCGATCCAGATGTCATGGGCAAGATCCTCCATTACATCTACACCTCTGAACTGGAGATCACAGAGCAGAACGTTCAGGACATCTTCTCTGTGGCCAACATGTTCCAGATCCCCTCCATCTTCACCGTCTGCGTGTCCTTCTTGCAGAAGCGCCTTTGCCTCAGCAACTGCTTGGCTATCTTCAGGCTGGGCTTGATGCTGGATTGTGCCCGGTTGGCTGTGGCAGCTCGGGATTTCATCTGCGATCGCTTTGCACTGGTCTCCCGTGATGAGGAATTCTACCAGCTCTCACCCGATGAGCTCATCGCCATCATCTCCAGTGACTCCCTCAACATTGAGAAAGAGGAAAATGTCTTTGAAGTGGTGATGAAGTGGGTGAGCACCAAGGACCAGGAGAGCCGGCAGAAGGCCCTGCCTGTTGTCTTTGAAAGCATTCGCTTCCGTCTCATGCCCAAGGACTACATCAAGGACCACGTGGAGAAGCAGGCTGTGGTGAAGTCCAGCCCAGAGCTGCTCAAGAAACTGCAGATGGTGAAGGATGCCCAGCAAGGCAAATTCACTGTGGTGAAGAAGAAGAAAGTGAAGAAAAGTGATGAAAAGCAAGCCAAAGGCAATGTTGTCAATGGAGCAGTAAATGAGGAGGAAGATACAGAGGAGGATGTGCTTCCAGGGATCTTAAATGACACAATGCGTTTTGGGATGTTCCTCCAGGATCTCATTTTCATGGTGAGCGACAGCGGAGCAGTGGCCTATGATCCCACTGCCAACGAGTGCTATTTTGCCTCCCTGTCTGCTCAAATCCCAAAGAACCACGTCAGTCTGGTGACCAAAGAGAATCAGATCTTCATTGTCGGAGGACTGTACTACAATGAGGACAGCAAAGAGGATCCCATGAGTTCCTACTTCCTACAGGTATTAGTTTTTGTTTTCTTTCTTTTCTTTGACCAGGAGCATGATCAGTCTCTACCAATGTTAGCAATATCCATTGTCATGTGATGCTAAAATGAAAGACGTAAATGTAGTTGAAACATTTAAGTTGCTTTACTAGTGATTTTCTTGCCACATTCTTAATGTACATGCCACTAACAGGGGGTTTTGGTCATTGATGAAGAAAGTTTTAATGGTCCAAATCCTGAACTTAACATCACCTTGGCCAGTGCATTTGCTCCAGCCCTGCCTGCCAAAGGGCACACAAACTAGGCTGGAGGCACCAGGTCTCTGCATCATTTATGTTCCCTGGGCATGAACCACCAGCAAAACATAGAGGTGACTCTGCCAGGTGACAACACAGGGAACAGCAGCAGCTATAGCCACAGAGTAAACACTCCAAGGACACGGAGTATGTCCCTGCCTACCAATATCGTCCTCTTTTCCAATGCTGTTCTTGTCCCTGAATGTGTTCTAGCTCCATCTCAGAGTCTCTGCTTTGGTCATTTTAATCATGTGCAAGGGAAACTCTGCTGTGACATTTCTGGGGGATATCTAACAGGAAAAGTGGCTGTTCTAACTCAGCAATAAACAAAGCTGTGAGCAGGCTGGGCTGTGAGCAGGCAATCTGAGCCGCAGACTGGGCTGTAACCCAAGAGCACTTTCCCTGTAGAGACCTAACAGGGCACTGCCATTCCTGCCGACCCTGTAGGAATCCAGTAAATCCTACGTCCTTCCCCCTCTACCCAGAAATCTCCTGGGTAAACAAGCTCCCATGGCTCACATCTGTTTTGGAAGGAAGCAACACAGTATTGGAAGGATAAAGCAAGACAAGTTCCCGTGCTGAAACACAGAAGTTTGATCCTTGCCACGTTGCATGAGAAGGGCTGTGTACCTGTACTGTGTGTGCAGAAAATGTGTTTGTCCTCACCTGAAGTGTCAGACTTAGGAGCCTATGCAGCCCACATGAAGCCCATGAAATGAAGAGTTAATGGGAAGATACGGCAGCCTGAGAAAGCAGAATGGAGGGGGAAGGCAGTGGGGAATGCCTGGGGAACTGGTATTCGGCACACAACCTTTTGCACTGAAGAGGAGCTTTGGCTACAGCAGATACGGATAACTCCATCCCCTAGCTGTGCTCAGCAGGTAGATAGGCTGCTTCACATTCAGCCTAAACCTATGTCTAAAGGATGTCAAGTCCAACATGGGGATTCTCAGTACAAGAAAGACAATGAGGTGCTGGCATGAGGCCAGCAGAGATCACCAAGATGGTTAGGGCTGGAAGGCTGCACATAGAAAGGACAAGAGGCAATAACCTCAAGATACACTAAGGGAAATTTCAATTAGCTGTAAGGAGAACATTCACAATGGAGGTGGTGCAGTACAGGAACAGGAGTCCAGAGAGGTCACAAAACCTCCATCCTGGGGGACATTTCATATCTGACTGTAGAAAGCCCTGGTAACTTTGAGCAGCAGAGCTGAGTGGGAGATGTCTGGGTGCCCCTTCAACCTGTTTTCATCATTGCCCTTATGTATGTTCCTGTATGAATAAGGTGTTCTGAGCCTTTGTCAGCTGGAGCTTCACAAGGATGTAGGCTGGCCCCTGTACAATGAACCCCTCCCTGTACAATGCAGCAGCCTCTTACACCTTCTGATTCTGTTTCTATCCTCCCCAGTCTCATGTTCCTCCTTCGGTCAGGGTTAGTTTACACTTAAAGACAAGCATCAATATATCTAAGTAAGTGCTGATAAATCCCAGAGGCCTTGCAGATTTTGGCAGGAACAGAATGATTCCGTTGATATTCCAGATGGAAAACAGTATCCTTTATTTGTCACTTCTAAGATTTATGCTTTGAAAACAATACCGAACCCATCGAGAAGCAGGAACTCTCCTGGTGACGGGGCTGATCAGGCCTGCACTATAAATAATACGAATGTGGACCACAGCTCACAAAGGGACAACAATCACAGGCACCCAGCTGAGGCCGAGGCTTTGGAGGCAACCCAACAAGCTGCAGCTCCTTGGCCCAAGCCCATAGAAAACAGTGCTTCAGGCAGTGCTCCATCACAGCTTCCTCCTGCAGGGTTCCACCAAACGGCTGCTAGAGGTCACTCCGGACTCGACCCGCAATGTTCCTTCTCCATTTCCAAGCTGTCTTAAAAATGTTGACCCATTTTATAGTTCCCATTAAGTACTTTGGTGTCCGAAGAGCCCCCAGCCCCCATTCTGTCTCATAATCTTTCATGGCTTTTTTGTTTTCTGGTGGAGTAATGCCTTGATCCACAGACATCCAAGGATTTGGTCATCTGATCTACCTGCATTGCACGTCTCAGTCTCCATGTCTTATCACACACTTTGGTCAGCATGAAGAGCTCTGGTCTTTGCAGTCTCATCTCTTCAGGTTGGATATCAGGAAAAAAATATTCTCTGACAGAGTGGTGATGCAGTGGCACAGCTGCCCAGGGAGGTGGTGGGGTCACCATCCCTGGAGTGTTCCAGAACCGTGGAGATGTGGCACTGAGGGATGTGGTCAGTGGGCGTGGGGTGGGGTGGTTTGAGGTTGGTTTTGGTTAGCTTGGAGGTCTCTTCCAACCTGAATGATTCTGTTCTGTGATCTCAGCTTCATTGTACCCTGTAGATATTGGGTAGACAGGTATTGTGTGAAGGGCTTTTGTGCAGATAGAAGCACACACATTTCATTCACACAGTGAGGTGGTAGGGGACACCAGTATCCTGAAAAGCAGAGGAAGAAGCCATTGAGTGATCTTTGCCAGCAAGAAGAAGAACTGGTGGGAGGAGAAAGCATTTTGCTCTTCACTGGCTGAGGTGAGTGAGCTATTTAGCCCACATTGTAGGCACCACACTGTGACCTCGAGGAGATGGAAAATATCAAAATGAAGCACCTAGACACATGCTGCTTCTGGAGATGTTCTGGCAAAATCTCTAAGACTTAAGCATTTCAGCTCCTCCAGTCCCAGGAACTATGTTTTATCAGTCCAACATGGGAATCACCCACCCAAAGATGGCCAAGCTTGTTCCAAGTCAAGGCTTTGTTCCATAGAGTGGAACACATCCCTGTGACAAGCTGTGAGTGGGAATGGAAGCTGCTCTGAGCCTCTGGATTCTGCAGGAAGGCACACACTAATGAACTTATGTTTCCTTTCAGTATGACCATCTGGACTCGGACTGGCTGGGGATGCCCCCCTTGCCCTCCCCTCGCTGCCTCTTTGGCCTGGGAGAGGCAGAAAACTCCATTTTTGTGGTTGGAGGGAAGGAGCTGAAAGAGGGAGAGAAGACCTTGGATTCAGTGCTGTGCTACGACCGCCTGTAAGTGTCTGGGTGCAGGTCTGGGGCAGGAGGTGGTCAGCAGGGGAATATGGGGCAGATGCTGTGCAAAGTGAATCCAGCTCCCCAGCAACTAATGGAGCGTAGTGACAGGGCTCGAGCTCTGCACCCAGACCCTGGGACTCAGGCTGTGCTGTGGGGCTCTGAGCAGCTCTCTGCAGCAGCATCGCTTGTTGTAATTGAAGCTCCCAAGGTGGAAGTCGAAATGGGGATATTAAATTACAAAGGAGTGATCTCGGCAGATGCTCACATGGGACCTGTTCAGGGGAGAAAGGGGAGGAAAAGCATTTCCTTCTGCTGCTGCCCATTGGTTTGAGGTCTCACGGGGAGTGCCTTTGGACAGGAAAGTTTGTTTTGAAAGTATTCAGATGTGGCACTGAATGGCCCACCCTGATGGATATCAGGCATAATATCCAATTATTTTTGCACAATGGGCTCTGAACCAGGCTATGTCATGAGCTGTATTTAGAGGCACTGTCCTGTTCTGCTCGTGGGAGGCAGAAATATCCAAAGGCTGCTCCTCTCTGCCCTAAAGAGGCACAGTGGTAGGTGTTAACAAGCTTCTGCTCCATTTATTTTTAGATACATCTGCTTCAAAGACTGTTTTAGAGGCAGTGATTTGAAACCAATTATTTCATTTCCCCAGAACACGGGGCATTATCTGGGCAGCAGTGTGAGTCCTCCTGCCACATGCACAGGGGTGGTTTGAGTATTGGCTGGAAGCTGGCAGAGATACGATCAGCACCACTCCTATTTCTGGTGTGATTTAGGTAAAGAGTTCAACTATAGCAAACCTGGAGGGGACAAAGTGCTGGTCTGTGAGAGCAGCTGGTTGCCTAGAGTGGTCAGGCAATCAGAAGACATTTCCATTCTTAGGTGAAATGAAGTACAGGTCTTTGGAGGCTGATCCTACATGGTGAGGCACTGGAATGGATTGTCCAGAGAGGTGGTGGTGTCTCGTCCCTGAGATACTCAAGGTCAGGGGACAGGGCTGTGAGCACCTGATGGAGCTTTGGGTGTCTGTGCATTGCGGGGAGTGGGACCAGATGGCCTTTAGGGGTCCCTTCCAACTCAAACAGTTCTATGATTCTATGATTCTGAATGAATCTGAGCTACATGGACATCAAAACACATCCTGAGAAACTCCAGCCCTATTTGGGCCTACGTACCTGCCCACTGAGCATGGGTGTCTAGCCTTCCTTTGGGTCTAGGCACCACAAATTCACCCAAATTTTATTTGGCTCCATTTTTGGCCACCCAACACAAACCAGAAAGAAGTAAAAATAAAGGCATGAGGTGTGCTAAAGCCCGACTTGAGGACAAAGCAGGAGGCTCTGCCATGGAAAAGCTGTGAGTATCCTCCAAGTCTCATTGGATTTCACTTTTTACATAATGCAGAAAAACTTTTTTAACATTTTTTTTTGCTTTTAAGATGACAAAACTTACTTGTTGAGTGTTATCCCATTGGAAACTTCATGTTTATAAGATACTGTGTTTTCTATTTGTCAGGATCTGCACTCACCTCCAGGTCTGCAAAACACCGTGTGCTCTGGGCCTCACCCAGCAAGCTACAAATCCTTTTTCTTCCCATCTTTCCCTGATCCAGGTCCTTCAAGTGGGGTGAAGCTGATTCCCTTCCCTATGCAGTCTACGGCCACGCAGTGGTATCACACAAGGACCTTGTCTATGTCATTGGAGGCAAAGGAAGTGACAAGTAGGTCAAAAATCAAGAGAAACCTGGAGGTCATCCCCCAGAATAGAGTGAGCAAAACTTGCCATAGCCTAGCAAAGAAGTCCTGGTCTGAAGGAATATGGCGTGCATTCACTCACCTCACACTGCCGTCCACCTTGTTGGGTAACTTTGGGAGGGTATTTTGCAGTGTTAGGTTGAGTTGGCAGCACTGAAGCAGCATCTGAAGGCTGCACACACAATCCTGAGGGGCATCCAAAGCAGTCAGATTGTGAACAGATGTGTTGTACACAGAAACGGTATCCCTGGGCATGGGCAAGCTTGAGTGCCTACCCAAGCAAACACACTAAGGCCAACACAGAGGGAACCGAAATCCCTTCTGTAGAGCCATGTTCTTTGCAACAGGCATCCCCAAACTCCTGCAGTGCAAATCTGCCCCTGGGCTGACAATTTACGCTCCCCTTCTCTCTCCTCTTTCCCTAGGAAGTGCCTGAAGAAGATGTGTGTCTACAACCCGAATAAGTTTGAGTGGAAGGAGCTGGCTCCCATGAAAACTGCTCGTTCCTTGTTTGGAGCCACTGTGCACAAAGACAAAATCTACGTGGCAGCTGGCGTGACCGACTCTGGTTTGACCAACTCAGTGGAAGTGTACGACATTGCCACCAACAAGTATGTACTGAGCACCTCTGGAGTGTAGTTACACCAGCACCAGCTGTAGGTGTACGTTAAGAGCTTCTAACCATTCTTGCAGCTCCTCACATCAGTTCCTCCCAGTCTGTATTCCTTGGGCAACTGGGCATCAGTGAGGCCTTGTTGTAGGCCTTGTTGAGGCCTTGTTGACATTATGTAGCATGTTGCATCTGTCATTAATACCATTTTACTGTGGATCACACCAGGCTCAGATTCAATGTGGGTCATCAATGAGTTGAGCCCTCAGGTGCTTTGCGAGGCTCTTGTTTCATCTTATCATCTTCACCCAATGCAAAAGATGTGTTTTATGACTTTGGGCTTTGGGCTCCAGTCCAGCCATGTGACCTGCTGGTCCATACTAGGTGTACTCACAGAAGATGAAACTGAGCTATGATGATGGAAACAGCTATCTCTAGCACTGGGCAATGAATGATCCCATCCCATGCAAAGCTGCATGAGTTAGCCTGCCGTGAATTGATTCAGCTGCCAATTCCCAATTTGAGACCCGGGGTGGGCAGGGTGCCCTAACATGTCCCTCTCTCCACATGGCAGGTGGGACACCTTCCCTGAGTTCCCGCAGGAGCGCAGCTCAGTCAGCCTGGTGAGCCTGTCTGGGGTGCTCTACCTGCTTGGAGGGTTTGCCACGGTGGAGACGGAGTCAGGGGAGCTGGTGCCAACCGAGCTGAACGACGTTTGGAGGTGATGACCTTCCCTGGGGCTCTCCGTGGGAGTTGGGGGATGTTACTCAGTGGCAGACACCAAGGAAACAGATAGTTTTGGTCTTTATGCCTTCAGTCTGAGGGAGATGCTGCTACCCCAACACAAGGCTGCAGGCTGAGCATGAGGTCTCTGGGTGAGATGTGTGCCCTGCACTGTGCTGGAGGGCATGTTAGGTGATTTGATGATTTCTCCCAGCCTCCTATAGGAAAATAGCAGGGAAAATCTCCTTCCTCTTTCTCCTGAGTTGCCATTTTGTTTGGAGCTGGTTCCAGACCTCCCCTTTGGCTCAAAGCAGTGTTTGTGCAATGAACGCTCTCCTTGAGAAAAGCCAGTGCTTGGGCTGGAAACCAGATTATCTTACATGGGAGCAGAGACAGAAAGCACTTTCTGACAGCTGCTCATGCAGGGCTAGCTCCCGTCCCTCAGGTCTGTGGCTGTAGAGCACCCTCAGCAGGCATCTCTCGGCCTTCACCATAGATGTTCCATCTTGGTGATACCAACCCATCCCCCAGGGTTCCAGCAGCTGCTATCGGCATGTCGTAGCCTGGTGTTGTGGAGGTGGGGTGTTTATAATGAGGAGAGAGGGGCCGCTTTCCTCACCACAGCTGTCTGTCTCTTCTCAGATACGACGAAGAGCAGAAGAAGTGGGAAGGGGTCCTCCGTGAGATCCAATATGCCTCTGGTGCCACTTTCCTTCCTGTGCGCCTCAACGTTCTGCGGCTAACGAAGATGTAGCATGATTTCCTTCCTCCAGTGGGCAGGGAGGGATGAGGAGTGGTAGGAGATGTGGTTTCTCTAGATACTGTGCAGGACATTGTGTCTGTGATTGGTACCATTTCACTGAGTCAAATGGGAGAGGGGGAAAATAAACTTGAAGCCTTATGGCAACATGGCTGATGCTCACAAGGTAACTAAAAAAGGACTTCAGAGCATGCAAGGAGCTGGGGAAGACTAACAAACATGGAGCAACGTGCTACTCCAGTCCCAGATGGCAGAACAAAGAGATTCTATTCTTGTTCCACTTCTTTCTCTATGTTTTTCCAATCTTCTCCAGCCACCAGAAGGGAGTTCTGAAGGCATTAAGCTGATGTTTTTCCAGACAAAAGGGTCTCTGGTATGTTTCCTCACCTAAGGGAGCAGAAGGTGTGGTGCTACAAAGCACTTCAGAGGGAAAAGGGAAGTGGTACAGGTCAGACCTGGAGGACTCTGAGGAGTTCACACATAGTGAAGGTCATAGGGGCGAGACAGTTAAAAGAAAAAAGGCAGGTGAGCACTGGTGGCAGAAATTCCTTCAGCATTGCAATGAACAGGAAAAAGAAATAGTTCTTCACCTCCATCCTGACTTTGCACTGAAGAGATGCAAGGAGGTAACGGCTGCAAGAGGGAATAAGGGTATGACACTCATCTCCATCCATTAGGGCTCCTTGTGGTCAATCACAGATTACAATGTCCTCACGTACGGAGGGACAAGTGCTTTTCTTCAGGGAAAGGTTTTATATTTATGCTTTCATTTTTATTGTTATGAACTTTTTTTTTTTTAAAACCACTATTCTAATTTGCAAAATTCTTGGAGATCTCAGCAGTGTTTGGCTCAAAGAGAGCTTCCTACTGAGACAAAATGCATTGTGTTTTGTTTCGTTTTTTAAGTGATCGTGATGATGTTTTGTTAGAAACACGACTGTACCGGCAGCAGGACAGAGATGTGTTAGACCAGAGCTCTAACGATGTCCATGCTGCACGACCAGCAGTTCATTTCAGAATAAACCTTGACAATATTTCTCCCCAAATGTCCTTTCTCTGCATGTTGATGGAGCTGTAAATGGATGTCCACAGCAACCAAATGCAAGGACTGAGCAAAAGCTGGAATGAGCGCATGGAGAAATCCAGCCCCATGGGGAGCCCCAGCTTCTAGAGTCCTGATATTTCCCCATTTCAGAGCAGGAGCTTTAGTGTTTGTGTCCTGAAAGCTTCTCTCAGTAGACAAGAGGACCAGAAACTTATCTAGGAAGAGAAATACCGGCTAGATGCCTACATCATCACATGGTGCAACAAACAGGGGAGGTCGTAATGAAAAAGAAAAAATACAAATCTTGTAAATAAATACCCTCCAAGCAGCACGAACATTATGGTATCAGAAATCTGGCTGATATGTTTAGCTCAAAATGCAGTCCTGAGAAACTAAAACGAGTTTGGAAGTAAAGACAATTTTCCACGAGTAAAAGGAGCCAGAGACTCGTCCTGCCTTCACTGTAAGGATTTTCTAAGAGTTACCGGGTAATCTCCTTAGGAGATGATTATGTCAGAAGAGCAATGAAACATTTGCACAAGAAAAATAAATCTGAAGTGACTGGCTGGCAGCTGATAGCATTAAAAAGAAAAAACAAAAAGAAGAAAAAATGAAAAAAAAAATAAGGAAAAAAATAGAAAAGCAACCAAAATGTTCAAAACAACCAAACACGAAAAAATCCGTGGCCAAATAAATGAATAAATGGTCACCCTCCATCCAGTTCAGGAGAAATTCCCATGGAAGGCTCCCAGGCTAATGCAATGGCTTGTGTCAGAAGTGCAAGGAGCCATTGCCTAGAATAAAAAATGAAGTCATGTGCTGCAGGGGTGGGACAGCACCTCCCACCTGGGACTGGAAACCAGCACCTCAGCAGTTCTTGTGGGATGCAGAAAGGAAACCTGTTGGTGCTTGGTCCGCAGGGAGGGATCCTCCCCATGGAGGTTCCTCCACATGGCTCAGCTGCTCCTGGGGGAAATGCGGGCCCTTTGAAGCCAACAGTGTGGCCCTTTGAAGTCAGTGGGAGCACTGTTGTGTCTTAGTGAGTAGTTATGTGTGGTCCCTTGATAATGGCTTGAGAAGCAGTGATTAAGCCCAGTCAGCATCCTGGTCCGCATCCTCAGCTGCTCACCTCACACCTGTCTGTTGGGAGTTTGGTTAATAGGAGCTGAGCAGTCCCACGTTGTTCACATCCAACTTTAGGAGGTACCACCTTTAGCACAGAGCAAGAAAAGAAAAAAGAAAAAACAGCAGTTTGAAATCATGTCGGCAACAAGGGCCAATGCCAGCCGGAGCTCGTCCAAGGAAGGCAGCACAGTTGCACATGGCCAAGCAAAAGTCTGGCCCAGAGACTGTCCAGCACCTCTCGCCAGGAGGCTGTTAGAGCCCAAAGACAACCTTCGGTAAGAAATGCCAGGAGGAACACCCAGGGAGGCACCACTCCTTGCTGCTGCCCAGCATTTTCCTAGCTCAGCTGCACACAACTCCATCAGGACACGTCCCCTACAGGTATCTTCTCCAGCCATGCTAGCTGAAAGGTTACATCCCAAGGGTGCAGCAGAATCACCTTTTCTTCCATTAGCTTCCCAGTATTGGTGCCGGCAAGGTTCCCACAACTCCATTTCAAATCAATAAAGGTGCTGGGTGCTTTTGGATGGGCTCTTTGGTTTCTCAGTTCCCTTCAGAGGTGCTTGATGAGCCTTGTCTCGTAGTTCACTCCAATTTCATGCCTGCAGTAGGACCCTGGAGCTCAGTCCTCACCTCTTCTAGCACCTCAGGGCCGTAAGCATCCAGCCCTTTCCTATACCCACTCATCACCCTTCCCCGAAAAGATATTTTTTTATTGGTCCCACAACAGTCTGGCTGTCTCACACAGACACACACCTCCCACCAAACCCAACACAAAGTCCACGCATGTGATGCAAGAGCAGCTGTGAGAGCACGCCATAGTAACAAAGAAAGGGGTAGAGCTCTATGTTTTCTTTTATAAAAGACAAATTGTTTATTGATTCAGTCCTTCCACTTGCAACCTCTTTGGTAACAGTCATAACACTTCTAGACCGGGAGAACGCAGTGGAAAGGCCCAGTTCTGTCCTCTCACCACTTTCAGGAAGCCCTGAACGTGCCTTGGTGAGAGGCCAAAAGTAGGTTTCAAAGCATGGCCGAGGACCTGGCCTCTGTGGACACCCCAGAACAGCCCACCATGGCTCGTCGTGCTCACGGGCAGCCCAGAGAGCAGCTCCAGCACCTGTGGGCAGATGACAGCTTAGGATGGCGATGCATGCTGGGGTCGTGGTGCCAAGGCTGGCTGTGAGCTGTGCTTGGAAGGCAGCGTTGATGCACCTCTTGGGACTTCCCGGGCATCAGCCAATGGGGCCAACAACAAGGCTCTCCCCTGGCTGGCCTCCCCCTCATCACACCATCCCAAAGAGAGTAACTGCTGTACTTGGCGTTAGAGATAAACATATATTGATTACACATGGTCATAAAAAAAAAGTAATAATAATAATAATAATAATAATAATAATAATACATTTCCTAGAACATTACTTAAGACGCTTCTGAAACGCATCCAAGCTTCCCCTCCCCTCCCTGTCTTCCCTTATCTATACAGAATAAAGTGCTTCATTTATTTTGTTCACACTAGTAGAGCCACCGATACACTCTTAACTTGGCATGTTTGGGCAACTGATACTGAATGTCGTAAAATAATACAGAGCCGAACACCAGGCATGAGAAACTAGTTCTGAGGCAAGTGCTTGGGGTTTCATTCGTTTCCTTCAAGTTCCATGCGACTGAGGTTGTTCTTATTTCTGTTTTTTTCCTGCTCTTTGAAGAAGTTCTTTCTTTTTAAGTTGAACCCAACTCCATTGTGGTTGTGTCTCATCAGGCAGGGCCGCGTGTGGGGAAGCTCTCTCTGTCCGTGTGAACCAAGGGCATCTGTCCATCTGTCCTTCCCTCTTGACTTCAGGCAAACCAAGAGTTGAATCAGTGGAGTTGTCTAGCAGCTGATGCTTGTCTCTATTGCACTGTCACAGCCGTTCCCACCATCTGTCAGTCCATCACCTTCCCATCAAGCTTGGGTTATGGCTGTGGTCCGAAGGGCCAGCCGCACCTCATGGACTTTATGAGGCTAACTGGTCTGTGCTACCAGGCTCCTGGGATATATAAAAGAAAAACAACCCTCCCTGCCCAGCTCCCTCCCTCCCCAGAGTTCAACCAAAGGGAAAATCAAAACCAAACTCCGACAGGTCTGGGGTGCGGGCAGAGCTGTTGGCTGAACATCGCATTGGGGTGTATTCATGAGCTGCATAATGGGAATCAAGCCCCTCTCCACCCTTGCAGTCTGTCGAAGAAGGGATGTGAGAGATTAAGGTGCAAGAGTTAAAAATAAAAAAATAAAATAAAATATAAAAAGCTTGAACACAACGGGCCCAACTCTCCCGTCTCAGCCCCCATCTAACCTAAAGGGTGCCAACAGGGTCCAACCGGGATGAATGCGGGACAAGACTCTGTGAGAGCGACTCATCTGAGCTCTCAGTACGTTAACGAAAACCAGACATGACAAGACACATCAGGACCAAACAAGGGTGTAGACAAAAGGGCTCGGAGGCCATGCTGGACTCCTAGGAGCTGCCCAGGCCTTGAAGCGGGGAAGGAACAGCAGGGATCTGGTTCTCCAAAGTGCTGTGTGCATGGTCACATCTCAATGTCTCCAAGTGGCTCTCCGGGCAGTCTCTTGAGGGGACTGGAGGTGGTCGAGCTCAGTCGTGAGGCTTTCCATGGATGCGGCGAGGCCTAGCTGCTGTAGGACGAAGGATGGCAAGTGCTCTGCACCCGCTCATCCCACCCGGACCAAACCTGGCTTTGTTAGTCCCAACAAAGAGCTCTCATCTCATGTCAACATCCAAGTGGGACAGGTCCTCGCTGGGAGGGGATGAGGAGAGGGATGGGGAAAGCCACCTCCAGGTGAGCGGATAAAGGAGCGCGGGTGTGTTGGTGGGGGGATTTACTTGGGGAGAAGTCCACCAGGAAGGCAGGCCAATGGGGTTCATCACAGGAGACCATGCAGGCAAGGTGAAGTCTCCTTGTGGTGCAGGCTCCCATCCCATCTCAAGGCTGAGTGCAAGGGGAAAGAAATGCGAGGGAGCCCAAGGGGATAAGGTCTGGGAGGCAGTGGAGGAGGAGACAGCACAGATTGCTCTACCAAGGCCCTCCAATACCTCCAAGGGTATTACTGATAGCTCCTCCAAAGCAGCCACCTCCCAGGCTGGGTCATGGTCCCTTCAAAAAGCCAATGGCCCCAAGAACTGAGCGCTCATGTCCCTCAAAGGTGTGTGTTTGAGAAAGCTTTGCACCATGCCAGGGTCATGAAGGACGGAGAGTGGCCAAGCTTTTGGTACCCATCTAAGAAGATTAAATAAGTCGAGGCAGCTCTGCCATCGCATCCTCCCCCTGCTCAAAGGCAGAGGGGAATGAGGGTGAGGCCCTGATACTGATCCTGGTACGCTAGACCCAGCCAGTACAATGACAAGCAAACTGTCGCTATGAAGTGCTAACAACCCACAAGAGCAGCAAGCTCTCCAGGGATGTCAAGCATGGGGACACCACAGTCATCCAGCAGGGGACACTGGTCACCTAAGCTGTTAGCTCAAACATTATTCCTTCAGAGCAGCCAGCATTCCTCAGACCTGTCTCAATGCACATCCCTGTCCAGCAAAGCCCCTGAGCAGTGATGATGAGCTCTCCTGGCTCTGCACAGACACATCCCCATGCCCAGAAAAGGAAATGTGCACAAGTGCTTTACTCATTTGGACCAGGAGACGAAGCACCAAGACTTCCTGCAGAGTCAGGTGTGGCTCACCTTCCCCAGCACCCTGATACCTCCCAGACAGGTGCAAACAAGAGAGGGCTCCTGCAGCCCACCCAATGTACTCTCTCTCTCCTGACACACCAAAAAACCTCCTCACCACCTCCTCTGCAACCTGACCGACATCCACATACATCTGCAGAGCTGACCTGGGCAGCAAGGAATCCCCTACACCCGGGCTGGCACCTCTCTGCCCATGCTGGAGGCTCTGCAGCTCCTGCAGTGCTCCCCAAACCAACCCACAACAGAGACACTGTACCAGGCAGAGACCACAGAGTCATGGTCAGAGCAACAAGTGACATCCCAAGGCAAAGTGCAGCAGCAAGAGACCCAGACTGGACCCTAGCATTCAACAAGAAGACAACAGCAAAGCCTTCATAGGATATCAGCTCCTCCCTTACTCATGACCACAATTCTCTGCTGGCATGAATAAGTGAAATCAAAGGCCGGCTCCACTTCAGCATCATTCGGATCGCTGGGAGAGGAACATACAAACACAGTGTGGCCAAAGACGTACTAACCCACACCACAGGGCACCTCCAAGCCAACCACAGCCCTCTCTGGCACAGCCTGGGCACATCAGTCCCTTCTGGTCCCTATAAGGGACTGCCGACCCTATGGGGAGGTGAAGCTTGGTAGAGCAAAGTGGGCTTTCCTGACATGTCAAGAAAAAGGCCTTGCCTCCACTCTAATGCTTGGGATGAGACACAGCAGCTCCCAGCCAACACGTGGAGCTCACCCACAGGTCGGGTTTATTCGGATTGTTAAGGCACTATTCTGGGCTGATTCTGCCGAGGACCGGTTGCATCCCACTCCTCCATCCTGGTGCCATCCCACTGGTCCCAAGGCCATCCCAGCTCTCCCAAAGCCACTCTGCAAACTCCAGAGTTTCTCCAGAAATCCAGATCTCAATGGGATGAGAAGGGCACCCCGAAGACAAAAAGGGCAGCTGGCTGCCCATGCCCCCAAAACACAGCACCGGTGTTGTGCTTTTGTCTAGTGGAGAGAAAAACCTGCGCTGGGGGAGGAAGACAAGGAGAGGGCTGCTAACAAGGCCAGACGATGGCTTCCAATGGGGATACCTGCTTTGCTGCATGCCACCAGGAAGCTAACACACCTCAACTCTTGCGGAAAGAGCTTGATTGAAAGACCAGCTTTACAGTACAGGGATTCAAGCACCACTAGCTAGATTTTTTCTTATAAATATTGAAATGCCGGCACCCCAGATGGCACAGCATGGCGTCCCTCTGAGCCCCACCAACCTCTTGATGGAGATGAATGCAATGCATGGTGACAGTGCAACCAGGAAGGGTTGGGATGAGCAACTCAGCTGGGGATGGAGCCGATGGAGCCTGCATCACCTTGCTGGGTCAAATCACTGTCGCCCAGTGGGAAAAATGCCTTGGAAGAGGCTTTTCTTCCCTGTTTTCCCTATGATGGGGAGTGCTGGTGGAGGGCTGCCAGGAGGCTCCATAGCCAAGATGAAATGGAGAGCGATGTCTTTTACCTGCACCCTTATGGACAGTCCCCCCCCTCCACATCTACACTCCTTGAGGACTTCTTCCTGCTCCCACTCTTCACAGAGAAAGGCTTTGTGGGCAAAAAAATAAGAAAAAAAAACCAAAACCAAACACCAAAACAACCCCAGAAGGAGGAGGAATGGGGTAGAGAGCAAGCAAAGCCACGTCTCCCCGGGTGTTTCCAAAGGGCGGAGCAGTCTGTGCAGGGGGAAGGCACCTAGTTGTTGTTTGAATTTATCCTCCCCGCAGGAAACAGGGGAGGCGGGGGTGGTAGGTGAGGAGGAGGAGGGAGGGTCTGTGGCAGGGGAGGAAGCAGCGGCAGTGGGGAGACGCCGGGGGGCAGCGTGGCCGGGCTGGCGGCAGGCTGAGAGACCGTTGTGTCCGAAGCCAAGGGGTTGCTGACACGGAAGCATTTCTCCTTGTGGGCTTTCAGCATGTTGGAGAAGCGGAAGCGTTGGCCGCAGACGTCGCAGGGGTAGGGCTTCTCGCCCGTGTGGGTCCGGCGGTGCCGCTTCATGTTGGGGCGGCTGGTGAAGCTCTTCCCGCAGATCTCGCAGATGTAGGGCTTCTCACCTGGGTTTTCGGTGGGGAAAAGGTGAGAAGCAGCACTGGATCCTTCCTTCATCCCCACAGAATCTTTGAATCATTAAGAGCTCTAAGATCATCAAGTCCAACCCCAACCCATCCCACCATGCTCACCAACCATGTCCCTCAGTGCCACATCTCCACACTTCTTGACATCTCCACACCTCTTGACAACGATCCCAACCCCCATCCCAACAGCCACTCCCATCCCATCCCAGCAAGCTAGGAGCTCTCACCCGTGTGCGTCTTCATGTGCTCATCGAAGTACTGCTTCATGTTGAAGTCCTTGCCACACCACTGGCACATGAACTGCTTGTGGCCGATGTGGATGCTCATGTGGGAGCGCAGCTGGTACTTGTACTGGAAGCGCTCGTTGCAGTTCTGCAGTGGGGTGGATGAGTGGTTGATAAGCACAGGAAACACCACAACATCCCACCCCGCCCCTGCCTCACATGGGGAAAGGACAAAATTGCTTTTTCCCTGAAATAATGCAAATAAGAGACTTTTGGGGTGGCCGAGAGAAGCTGTGGATGTCCCATCCCTGGAGGTGCCCGAGGCCAGGTTGGATGGGGCCCTGGGCCGCTTGAGCTGGTGGGGGTCACCCAGCCCATAGAAGGTGGCTGGAACTGGAGGATCATTAAAGCCCCTTCCAATCCAAGACAGACTATGATTCTGTGAAAGCCTCAATCTCACCCTTGGGTTGGTGAGGCCTTCAGGCAGGAATGCAAAGCATGGGAAAGGGGGGAAACGCCCAAACAGCACAAAGCACTGTGAACTGGAGGACACTTCCCCAGTTCAGCGCTTTTGCCCCCATTTGTGAGGAAGTGGGGCATCAGGGATGTGGGGAGGAGAAGAGACATCACCTCACACTTGAAAGGCTTCTCCCCAGAGTGCTGCAGCGAATGGACCTTGAGGGACATGCTGCGCTTGAAGGACTTCCCGCAGGTCTCGCAGGTGAAGGGCATGTCCTTGGTGTGCGCTACGGCAGAGGTGAGCAGTGTTACACACCCTCCCCACGCATTGGCCTCTGGTGGTCCCAAAACTGACACCCAACCTTGGCCAACCCAAAGACATCATCCCAAGAAGACGTGTGGTAGCACCATGCCACCAATGAGCGTGCCTCAGGGCTCACCACTGACCTTCCCTCCTTTATACGACCCAGTGCAAGACGCTGTCTGCCAAAAAAAAACCCTTTTTTACTCTTTTTTAGTGCCTGTGAGCACAGAGATGCGGTCGCTGCTGCCATCCGTGATTTGCTTTTCAAAGCGCAGTGCCGGCACAGGCTCATCCTCTTTTTACAAGGGAAGGATGGTTACACTTCAAACCTTCCTTTGATCACTTCTGATGTCTTTTTTTTTTTCCGGTTAAATAAAATAAATGAGATTTCCTGGTGCCACACCTGCTCTGCAGCAGAGAACTGCTCCAAAAGCAGCAATACAGAGCAGACACACGCTCAGCATTCACCACCCAGAACGGCAGGATAAAAAGAGCCAAATCTCTATGCTTCTGCTTTGCCATTAAAAAGCTCACCAAGAGCTAGCCCAGCCCTAAATTCCCAACATAGCAGCAATTAAAAAAAATGCCTTTCATCACCAAAACCCCACATCAGCACCCCTCATGAGATCCCCCCTAACGAGACCCGGCGCCTCCCGCACTCACCAACCATGTGTTTGCGCACGTGGGCCATGGTGTAGAACTTCTTCTCGCAGATCTCGCAGGAGAACTTCTTCTCGGCGTAGCCATGGACGATCTTGTTGTGCTCATGGAGCGACCAGAGCTTCTTGAAGCCCTTCCCACACGTCACACACTGCAATGAGAGAGGGGCTGGGCAGGGAGGCAGGGGAACGTACCGAGGCATTGCCGGTATTTGGGTTTTGCTTTGGCTGTTGAAAGACAACATCATCACAAAACCTGAAGCTAACAGAACAACAAGCAAGGTTGCTACAGACCTTGCAGCTTCAAAAGCTCCAAAACTCATTTTCTACCCATTGGCTGGGCTGATGCCTTTCCAAGGACACATCCCTCCAGCAAAGGATGTATGAGACTTGCAAAACCTATGGCTCATCCACCAGGGTCTTATTCCCAGCTGGGGATTTCATGCTTGCACACAATAAAGACATTGCATCCAAAAAAACCCAACCCCACAGTATTAGCATTAGAAGGCTGCAAGGGATACAGGGAAAAGGAGTAGGCCCAAGCTAGGGCAGCATGACTTCTGTCTTCAGCAGGTAACCTAGCACTAAATGAGTTCTCTGAAAACAGGTATTCATTCCCAGAATTCTACCAGTATCCATGGATTCTGAAAACGCCCATGAATCTCCCAAAATCTATTAATATCCATTAACTCAGAAAACGGCCATTAATGGAACAAAACAGACCCCAGACTGGCTCATTTGCACAACAGAATGATAGGATGTGACAATGTTAATCACTAGCAAGGTCTCCTCCTAGGAATCACAGTAAAGGTTTGCTCCTGCTCCACCAAGCTCAATGCTTGTCAGAAAGCTGCCAGGAGAAAATGCAACCTGTGCCTCCATGAATGGCTTTTCACCTCTGGCATGGGCTGTGGTTGGCTTTTTACCACATGCCCACAGATTCTGCACAGGCTCAAAACCCTTTCTGAGTCCCAACGGAGAGAGGTGAACCCAACAGAGAGAGGTGAACCCAACCAGAGGTGCATGAGATCAGCTTGGAGCTTGAGGAAACAAACAGCATTGCACAGCCCTTGCTCTGCTGGAGCAGCCTTCATCTCCCCGTGTACTCTTATCCAACTCCTCTTGTCCAACTGGGCTCAGAACATCTCTTCTCCTTGCAGGTACGTTGTGAGTAATAATTGATGCCTAGGAAGCATCTGGCAACAGCACAGCCAAGCAGTATCAGCAAACCCATGGGGGATTTCACAGGGGGTGCAGACAGCGTGGCCTCAACCTTCTCCACCCATCCAGGGGAGGAGATGCTCATGGATGGGCTTCATCCAAATTTTGCACTGAATGAGGCTGCAGTACCACAGAAAATATACTATTATGTCACATTGTCATAGTGTCTATCTTCATATTTAGGTGCCTGGAAGGCAAAATGAGGGTCACAGAGGCACTCCCAGCACTCGATTTCCTCATCCTGGCAGGCTTGAATTTCAGCACGAGCAGTCCTCTGAGTTTTACTGGTTCTAAGTAAATATTTCTATAGATCAGAGCAGTTTTATCTCTGCTTTAAGAGATGTTTCGGGACCAACTTCCACATTCTCCACTTAAACTGAAAAAGGCTGCAGGGGAATATTAAAATTAAAGACAGACAAAGGAGATGTAGAAAGTCCTCATCTGGGACCATGCAGCCCCGAGGGCAGAGCCCTGTGCCCTCAGGCAGAGGACAAGGCAAGTCATCAAATACATCCTGGCAAGTGAAGAGGAAAACCACACTGGAGCAGGTCAAGAGAGATTCTGAGAACAACGTGATAAAGCAAAGGGTGAATCCTTACTGAGGCAGTAGGGCAGGAAAGCTGTGATGGGGTCATGGGTGTCAAGGGGAAACGTTCACGGGGAGCAAAGCTGCAGTGAGGGATTGAGAGCCCTCAGGGTGAGACCTGGGGACAAATCAGTAATAGATTTTAGATGACAAGAATAGGGTAAGAGGAATGGTCCTTCCGTGGATGTGGTTAAAAACTGTCAACATAGAGACAAAAAAAATCCCCTTTTCCAAACAGGCATAATTCCAAGGTATATTGATAAAGTTATTCGATACTGTCGGGCTAAATAGAGAGAATTTGGCTGCTATTTATAAAATGCAAAATGCCTGAGTTAAGTGAGAAGTAATGAGCCAAGCCTTCCGCGGAGGGAGGTCACCACAGGGGCAGCTGTGGCTCACCCTATTCCAAAACGACCCAGAAAAGGGATTAAAAAGGGAGGAGGGAAAAGAGCAAAGAAGTGACAGCACTCGCTGATAGCCCCGTGTCATCCACCAGGAAAGCAGCAGAAAGGAGTGAAGAAACGCCCTGGGAAAATCTCCTTTCAATTGCTTTATGATGGGCTCTGAACCAGCCACCAGCGTGCAAGAGGCGTGGGGCACAGATTCACCAGTCCTGGTTCAGTGAACGCAAAGTCATCCCAAAAAAGCAGGCATCAGAACCACGAGTTATTCAGAAAGACACTCCAAAGGGCTTTGTCACCTATTTTATTCCAGATGCAAGCATTGTAGGGCTGTAGTGGCACCCCAGTTGCGTTCCCTTCACCAAGGAGGGGTGCAAAATCCCTTAAAATCCCACCTTTTGGTGGAAGGATCATTCGGTGTGAAGAAGATTTTGTTCTTCTATTAACAGCAGCAGCCCTGTGCAGAACTGGTCAGTGGGGATTAGAAGTTTGCAGGAACGTGCAGTTTTGCTGCCCAGCAGGGATGCCTGCCTATCACCCCAAAATTGATCTAATGGAGGCGATTTGCACATGCAGACGAGGATCCCATTAGTGCTAGGCAAAGGACATGCAGCCCCTGAGCCACACACGGATGTCAAGAGAGTTTGGAAATTTGCTAAGTATGTGAGCTAAAGAGCACGAAAGGCAGATTAAAACCACTTACTTATGTCAGCAATTCTTCAAATCAAGCTAAATTGGTTTAAGGCTGGGTGGAACAGGCTGGAGTGCGTCTCCATTAGAGGCTTGCAGTGTTTTATCCAGATTAAGTGAATAAACTCAAACTACTCCCCCCAAACTACTCTGCATTTCTACCTGGCTGGCCAAGGGGAACACACTGTCTGTCAGCACTAATCCTCTGGTCCCATGCCACCATGGGAACCCTGTAAGCTCAAAGACAAGTCACAGGAGAAGCAAGGTTCCCTCCAGTCCACCATGTCCATCCACAACATCAAAAGTATTATGCACACAAGACCATGCTATGGTATAACTGGGTGGGATGTTCTCCCCACTGGGATGTCTTGTCATGGTGGGACATCCTTCTCATGGGTGGGATGAACCACCTCAGAAGGATGTCCCATCATAGTAGGATCACCCTCCCCAGCAGGCTGTCCAATCACAATGAGATGTCCCTCCCCTTGATGGGATCCCCGTCCCCAGCAGGATGCCCCATCACGGTGGGATGTCCCTCCCCTTGGGGGGACATCGCTGGGCTGGCAGGCTCACCTGGATGTTCTTCTCGCAGTCAGTCTGATGGTGCAGCAGCAGCTCACTCTCAAGCAGGAAGCGTTTGCCGCACTTGTCACAGATCTGCATGCGGCTGTGCGTGACGTTCATGTGCTTCTCCAGGTACCAGCGGTTGTTGAAGACCCGGGGACACTTTTTGCATGGGTAGTGCTGCTTCTCCTCCAGTTTCACCTTCTGGCCCAGCCCATCTTGCTCTTTCTTCCTCTTCCTCCCTCGTTGCCCTTCCTCTTCTTCCTCTTCCTCCTCTTCTGTCTTGGCCATCTCCTGGGACCGGGTGGCCATGACAGATTTGGTGGCTTTGGATGCTCGGCTTCCTCTGCGGGTCTGCCCACTCTTTTCCCTTTTCACCTCTGATGTGTCTTCATCATCCTCATCCTCCTCCTCTTCTTCTGTTGTCTCCTCCAGGTCTTCCTCCTCACTGTGCTCCTCCTCTTCCTCCTCTCCCACCTCCGCATCCTCCTCTTCTTCCTCCTCCTCCTCCCCTTCATCGTTCTCCTCCTCCCCATCCTCCTCTGTGTCACGTCCATCTCCATCGGGCCGCCCCATCACAGCCGCCTCGCTGGCGGCCGCCTTCCCCTCCATGCCCTTGGAGACATTGAGAGTCTGGTTGTTGAGGTTCACCTCCACGATGATCTGTTCCCGGTTGTAGGAGCTCTGGCTGTCCAGGTCCTCCTCAGATTCCTCACCCTCCACCTTGCAGACAGCACCCGGGCCACCGTCCTTCTCCTCCTTGTAGTACTGCTTGGCCTGTCCTGGCGGCAGCGGCCCACCACCCGCCCCATCCTCCACCCGCACCGAGTAGGGGTCAGTGCCCTCCCGGGCGTAGATCTTGGGGTGAGAGGTATCCACCTCCTGCTTGATCTCACAGTAATATGGCGGAGGGCCAGCACAGCCTTCAGCAGGCAGGGCCATGTCGGCAGCCAGGCTGAGAGAGCGCGTGTCCAGCAGATCCTGGCAGGAGGAGGCAATGTTGTTCATCTGCAGCACGGCGGCCGCGTTCAGCACGTCCTGCACATTGCAGGAGTTGACGAGGAGCTTGGAGGTGTAGATGAAGTTGAGGATCTGCTGGAGGCCCTGCGAGGTGAGGGCCTCCAGGGAGAGCTCCACGCGTTGCAGCTGCTTGTTTTGGGTGAAGAGGGAGTGGAAGAACTGGCTGTAGGCTGCCAGGACCCCCTTGTGCGCCGGGAAGATGCTCTTGTGCTGCACCAGCACGATGTCCACGTCGCACAGGTCCGGCTGAAAGAGGCGCTGCTCGTTCAGTCTGTCCATCAAACACGTGAAGTGGAGGGCTACATCCTCCACCAGGGAGTACTCGGCTGAAGGGTAGTCAGTTGTCTTTTCGACTATCAGCTGTGGGCAAGAAGGAAATAAAACTGTTCAGAAAGGCTCTTTCCCCAGGAAAAATCCCACCCAGCCCAGCCATGTCACCCATCCCTCTCCGTCTGTCCCTGGTAGAGATGACAACCAACCTCCAGACTAAGCTTGGGAACACCAACCAAGAAGCTTCGTCTTGGGGACACCAGCCAAGAGGCTCTACTACCAGACCCAGCTTGGGAACGTCAACCAAAATCCTCCACCACCAGACTATGCTAGGGGACACCAACCAAAGAGGCTCGACCACCAGGCCCAGCTTGGAGATGCCAACCAAAATGCTCCACCATCAGAATAAGCTTGGGGACACCAACCAAAGAGCTTCACTAGTATGCTCAGCTTGGAGATGCCATCCAAAAAGACTCAATCAAGGAGGAGAAAATTCGCAGTGAGAGCAGGCTGAAGAGCCACAAGCACTTGTCAACAGCCCCTAAGTGCAGGTGGGAGGCACCACGGCCACCCCACAACCTGGTGGAGGCCAAAGCCTCCACACTCATGGACAGAAGATGTCATGCAGGACAGGGGAAATTTAATACATCCTCAGCCTCCTGAATCAGATGGGGTGGGTGCTGTGGTGGGGATATTCATCAGTTCTAGGCAATGGATGAGATGCCTTCCAACTAGCAAAGAAGAGATTAGGATTTTAAACTCCCCCATTCCTACAACATAACTACGTAAAATCCCACAACACTTGGGTTATGCTCACAGAAAGCAGCCCATGGGCTGTATCTCCTACTCCTCTTCCTCCCGTGAGGCCAAGGAGCCCCAGGTGAATCCATGGGCACTTCCCATCACCCTACGCCATGCCGAGCCAATTCCCGGTTGAGCACATGCCCCTTAAAAGCAATTACTAAATTACTCCACGCGCGCTGACTCACATCGGCAGGATTCACCAGGACGATTTATGCCCCCTTTTTTCTTTTGTTTTTAAAACTTTCATCTTATAGTTGCCTGGGGAAAGGCAGCACCCAGAATCCAAGCCTGGAAATGCTGCAAGCACTGGGACTGCTGCCCAGTGATTTAAATCCACCTGCAAGTGCTTTTGCAGGGCACAGACCCCAGGACCCTCACTCACTGTCCCATGGAGACCCAAACTTTCCTTCCCCTTGTTTTCCATGCTGAGCACCCAAGACAAGTGGCACGGATGGATATGGCCCTGTGAACGCTCTCTGTCCTGCTATGGGCCTTGAGAAGAGCTGGGGTGCAGTACAGTGATGGAGGGGCAGTGCTTCATCCTGCACCAGAAGACTTTCCCAGCTGATACTTCTGGGACAAACAACAGTTCTTGATCAACTGAGTGATTCCAGCAAGACGCATTCTGTCTTTTTTTTTTTTTTTTTGGTAAGCCAAAGGCAAAAACATACCAGAAAAATGCTCAAATAACAAAAAAGGGTGTTTTCCTCTTTGTTTTCTCAACAAACAAACAAAACCCCTCCTCCACCCTGCTAAAATTTTTCATTTTCCTCTGAATTTCTGCTCTGCAACCACCCAGCTCAGCAACTCAGCAGCCCAGGCACGGGGCAGTCCCAGCAAACACTTCTGTCCTCGAGAAAAGGAGGAAAACGCAGCTCTGCTCCCAGCTCTGCAGCAGGGCAAGGAGGTGGGGAAGGCATATATTACAGATATTTTTGTTATAAAATGCTGCATCCCAGCTGGTGCATCTATCCATCCATCTACCAACCAACGAAACACCCATCCATCCACCAACCAACCATCCAGCCAGCCACCCATCTGTCCACCTACCCACCCACCCATTCATCCCCTCATCCATCCATCCATCCACTCATCCCTCCATCCATGCCCCCATCCCTCCATCCATGC